>CAJNJA010014657.1:0-12101 GCA_905231915.1 Symbiodinium necroappetens | reverse complement strand
GGCAGCAGCTGTTAAATCGTGGGAGCTCCGACTCTGATCCCTTCGACTGGCCCGGGTGGTCCTCCGCAGCCTGGGCTGTCTTGTCCGCTCGCCATTTTCTCGGAGTCGGAGCTGGATGCCATCGGGAAGATGAGAGGGGCAAGCGGAAGATGACGGTGCAGGCATCTCGGGCACAAATGCGGTCTTGAGGAGTGCTGCCCGTGCTGCAAACCAACTAGAAACAGTTTTTGAAAACCTTCCACTCGAAGATCTGCCTTGGGACCAGAAACGCTAACAGACCATCCCCTCTTCAGGAAGAGACCCAAGGAAGCAATGAACATCGGGAGCGACTAAGGCTTCAAACGTGACTGGGAAAGAAGTACACAAAGCCAACCTAACACGAACCCTGGCCTTTCTATCTGAATGTCTTCCCCCAGTCGCCGTGACACCACACCACTCATGCCCAAATCCTCTACCAGCTCAGTAGCACCACTGGAAAATATGCTTTCTGACACTAAATGCACAGAAGCTCCTGAGTCGACAGAAGGTCCCATCGCGAGCACAGCGGGGGTGTGAGGCACATGGCATGCTCAGGTGGCGTGCTCGTGGTGTGCTCGGCTGCTGTTCCTTGCCTTTCTCATCACCCCTGCCCTTGCCTGTATCCTTTCCTTTGGTGTCTCCGGTCGAACCGATCCTTTTTTTCGAACTGAAGCAAACCAGGCCGAGGTGGGTGTAGAAGACGCCAAAAGGGCCGCGGCGTGGCACTTTAAGAAAGCTTTTCCAGGAGGGAGCAAGCTTCGCAACTGGCTTGACAGTTCATGAACTGATTTCCTGAACAAAAATCTGAGACAGCAAGAAGATTAGGCCGATCAGATCCTTGGCACAGCCTCAAAGAAGAAGACGGCTGCCAACCTTTGCTTGCTTTGGAGTCTTCTAGATTCTTCCTGGAGCTTGTGGCTCCTGGCCCAGCGCCACCACACCCTGTGATGCTCCGGGAGCAGTGCAGCAGACACGGTGCAGGAGCAGCAGAAGCAGATCTCTTAGATGGTTAGCCTCGTTGAGACACTGGTGTCGAGAGACAGTGTCAGAGAGTCCAAAAGGAAGGGTGTCGGCAGTCTGTCTGACCTTTCCGGGTCTTCAATGGATGTCGATGAGGGCGGTGCACAGATTCGAAATCCAAAGGCAGAGTCGTACGTGCCCAAGCTTTCTGCGTCATAGGGGTCCAAGATGACGCGAGGGTGCAAGGCAGAGATTGAGGCCTGGGTTGAGTGCCTGGAAGTTTTCTTGCCATGGCTCGCTTTGTCAACAGGATTCCAGAAGATCCAGTCTTACTTTGGGCGAGAAGCCACTTCTGCAGAACTCTAGGCTGTCGAAGGGTGAGTGTCAGAAGCACCAGGGTTTTCCTGCACCTTCGTCAGAGTTTTAGCTCGTTTCCTCGGGGCCTTGACCTGCTTGAGCAAGTTGAGAAGGAGCAGCTGGGTGTGCCAGCTGGGTACGAAGCGATGCGTAGGTTGCATCAAGAACTCTCGGTGTGTTTGCGGATAGCGGCAAGTTCCCTCAGGGAGAAGATCTTGAGTTGTGACACCGAAGGTCATAGCCAACAGACCCTGGAAGTTTCAGGTGCGTTCAAGTTGAGCTTGCCAAGTACCAGCGGCTCACTGCAGGGTTCCCGATCTTGCCCCACGGAGGCGGATAGCTGTATGGTCATGCCTAGAAATCTGAGTGTGGAGACCAAGAAATATATCACGCGAAGATGGAAAGCTTAGTCTGTAGAATCCGCTTTGCGTTTTTACGATTTCAATCTACGAATATTGGACGACGCCAATCCACTCGGTTTTGTGGCTAAGCTTGGTGGCAATGGGTGGAAACTGTGGCTGGAGGAAAGTCCGACCACTGGGAACGTTGCAGACGCAGTTGCAAAAGAGCCTGGCAGAAGCGAGTACCTGTCGCGCAGTGGTTGCGAGCACCTGAAGAAGACATTTGCCGGCCATCATTGGCGAACGGTTGCAAGGTGTTTGTCAATCTGTTTGCGCATCGCTTCACTCGTTCTGGACATGCTTGCAGAACACGTTGTTGTGTCTTGGGAGTTATCGCTGCTCGGTTTTGTGGAGATTTCGAGGATCCATTGTGGTCCTCGCAACCTTTGAAGCTGTCGGCTGAGCACTGATCCTCACACCAATGTTTCTCACCCAATTATCGACCTAGTGCATGGCAGAGGACAAGATGATGGTCCAACTGCATGCCAATACATCGCTGAACCCGTACAAAGTAGTCTGGAGTATGAACGGTTGGTCGTGCGTTATGCACGTCGAACTGTGGCCACTGCGTCCCAGTCACTCTGTTCGCCATTACTTGTTGCAAGAGTCCATTCCTGCGATTTCTAGTGCAGTGATCCTCGACTCTGTTATTTTTCGAATTTGTTGAGGATCTACGTTACGTCTACGTTAGCTTCTTTGTCTGGACTTCGTCGATTGGAAGTGTTCTTGTCGGACATGCCAATTGACTCCATGCGTTAATTGTCCCATGAGAGGGAATCCTTCGCTTCGGATTGCTGCAAAGGACTTCTGCGGACAACGGAGTAGTCGCAACAAGTGGACAGGACTGGAACTGGGTAACGGAGTCTCTGTGCCTGTCACACATTACGAGTCGGGCAACGAACATCACAGGTAATATCAATTTTGCAGCTGCCACTGTTTTTTCAGATGTCTTGAGCATCCATAAGATACATCGAGCCCCACGAGAAAGAGACCAGTGAGGTCTCGTGGTGTTCGCTTGCGATGGGAGGACGCGACCACTGGAAACGGTCGGTCCATCTAACATCGAAAGAACATGTCGTCACATCGAAATCGCAGAACACCACACCGAAGCGAAAGCAGTTGGAAGAACGTGCGCATAGCAGGGATCTATGCACAGCCGATGAAAGCCTTTAATCTTCAAGCAACATGCGCGAGGTTGGGCAAAATTTGTGGGCATGCAGATCCCCATGCCATCTTGCATCATTGTTTGCTTTGCGAAAAGGCCGTTTGGAAGTCGTGTAACGGCCATGTTGTTGATGATTTTGAGGCGTGCTGCCTTGATTTTTGATATCTAGCATGGCTTTCGATGCCATAATCGCAGACTTCTTTAGGTGTTGGTGTTGTTCAAGTAGGCGGTGTCCCATCTCTGCATTGTATGTGTGCAGGAACTGAATCGGGCTTGAGGCTTCCAAAAGCTTGAAGGGGGCGGGGGAGCATTCAATGTGGCAAAGTTCAACAGCTTCTAGTTTTGAGAGGTAGCAAGCCGACAAAGCGTGCGACATCACATGACAAAATCTCGCATGATATTCGTCGAGCTGGGCGCCGGAATGCAAATCCCGTTTGCTCCAAGCAGACACATGTCAAACACATGGAGGTGTCATTCGGGCACTCTTCCGTGAATAGACCGCGATAGAAAGAACCGAAAAAGGCTCGAGGGGTAGAAATCATATAAGCAGCAGCATGTTGCTTATGCTGTGCAGATCGGGGTTCCAGTTACATGTTTTGTAACATGATGCGCAACTGAACAATCCCACCTCGCAGATACAACGGCGTGCAGCATTCGCTATCATGCCATGAGGGTGAAAGGTTCGAGATGAGTCGAGCTGGCGCCTCAGTAGGGTTTGGGGCAGGCCAGATGCAAACAAGTTGCTTTGAGGGGTCATGGCTCCGGCAAGCCGTGTGCTGTGCATGTTGAGTATGCCAGCCTTTGGACGACAGCAGTTGTTTTAGGGTTTCATGCTGCATGAATCCACAGTGAGCCATATAATCCGAACGACAATTTCAAACTTAAGACAAACTAGTCTTGAACATGTTTTTTAGGTCCTCAGAGCTGGCCCATCCAGCTCAATTCAGGCGCTGTCAGGCGCTGTCGCCTGTAAGCTATCCCTGAATGTCAAATCCAGACACCAGCTTCACGTCAACCTAAGCTTAAAACCAAATCTTGAGATGCTACACACGCTTACAGCCGTATCCCGGAGTGTGTCCGCAGGCCATTCAGCAACTGGGCCCAAACTGAGGACCTAGAGATTAAACCCCGAGGGAGACCTGCAGAAGAACCTAGACCTAAACTTGACATGCGCGCAATCCTAAACCCTGCGTGCTCACTAAAACCTGAAAGTCGAAGCATTCGAATTTACACAGCGCCCTGAACCCGAAGCCTTGGGCCGTGAGCCCAACTTCGGAGCTTTCCTTAGGCGGCGCGCTACGCGCCTGTAGAGGACTTGGAGGAGCCGCGGGTTGACATGGAGTTTGGTAAGAGTTTAGGCTTTAGGGTCTAGGGTTTCGGGCTTCTGAGGGTGTTTACGGGGTGACACATTGTCTGCAATCATGTTGAGGGGCCTTGTTGAGATCAAGGCAGCTTCCTACGTGGAAAGGTATTGGCTCGGATGAGGGTTTTCAGCCCTGCGCCTCTACTTGTTCATGCTTTTGACTCTGGACTTCGGGGCGCGTCGCGGTGAGCGAACCATGGAAATTCATTGGCTTCAAACCGCTTTCCTTCTACTTCCCGTTTCTGTGCGACATCAGTTTTCTGCATGACTGCACCGCCTTCATCACGCAAACTCACACCTCTTGAACCCTAATCCTCAAACTCTTCAACCATGTGGGAAAGCTGGTCGAATCTTCAGCTACCGCACGATCGTCTTGCCAGTGGCCACAGACAAGTCGTCATCGTACTTGTCTCATGAACAAGTGGTGGAGATGGTCCTGGCGGCGACGGTCGACGACAGTGGTGGTGGTGGTGGTGGCTGCAGCAGCAGCAGCAGCAGCAGGAGGAGCAGTGCAGCAGGAGCAGGAGGAATCAGAGGATCACTGTTCCACTTCCGCCTTTGCTGCAAGAGCCCGGAAGTGGTAATCCGAATGTTGCTAAAGGCCGCAATGAATTCTATCTTTTTTCGTGTTCCTGAATATGATCTCCTTTGTAAGTCCCCGTCCAGGTAGGCCCGTATACGGTATTCATGCAAGGCACGATGGTCAGGGATGTAACACGAACTGATGATCCGAAGCAGACGAGCATCTATGGTGCGAGGATGGATTCAGCCATTATTTTGATGGCCTGGGCCGAGAGCATTACGCTTTTGTACAAGCAATCTGTATAATTTAGTCGAAACAGGAAAAGGGTCCGGCACTCGTTTATCGCCCTAGGCTACAGTGCCTAAATCCACGTGGATATCCCGCGCTTTACGCTCTAGCAGCTCCTTGCAACACCCTCACCCTTTGACAACTTGTATCGAACCTCACAGTACCTTACCTCAAGACTCTAAACCCTACCTGTGGTCAAAAAAAGCTTACCTGTTTAAGCCAGCTATACATGGAGCCATAAGAAGGATCCCTGAGAAGGTACTTATTTTCGGCTACAGGTAAACCCTGTCACTCGAGGCGACTCCCGTGGAGCTGCCGCAGTGTGTGCTGGAGCGCGGGGCCCATCAGGCTCCGAGAGATTCACCTCTAATGTTTAGGGTTTAGGCTTTAGGGTTTGTGTTTCTTTGCAAGGTGTCCGACATGGAAGCCACATTGAGAGTCTTGAAGCAGCCTGCTCGCGTTGAGTGGTTTTGTTTTGCAACAGGTTTGTGTGCTTGTGCTGTTGGACACATTTGTTCGCCTGCTAGTTGGGTCGGGAACACATCTTCACTTGGTTCTCCTTTGGCTGCAGTAACCGAAACCGAAGGTTACTAATCATACAGTACCCTAAGCCCTAAACCCTAAACCCTAAAACCTAAGCCCAAAACCCTAAACCCTAAACCCTAAAACCTAAGCCCAAAATCCTAAACCCCCAATATTCAGGAGCTCTGGAGCCCTAGGGATTGATACTTGCAACCCGAAACTCACTCAGCCCTGCGACTCTCTCTCTCTCTCTCTCTCTCTCTCTCTCTCTCTCTCTTTGTATGAATACACAGAACGAGTATATGCACGTGGCTCAGTGTTTTATGTTTGTACATGCATACATACATTCTTATATGTTCTCTTTTGAATACTCTGGACATCCCTGCACTATGGCACCCCGACCCCAAGCCCTAAACTACTAATTAATCCTAAACGTAAACCCTAAGCCCGAAAGCCCTACATTTTATAAAACCCTAACCTCGAAACCGTAAGAGCCGAAACATCTAAACGCCGTACATTCCATAAAACCCTAACCGCTAAACCGTTAAAAGCCGAAGCCCTAAACCCTAGACCCTAGACCCTAAACCCTAAACCCCTAAACCCTAAACCCTGTAAAAGCCTCAGCATCTAATCGCCGGCCCCCTTTTCGCAGGAGGACGTCGAGCCCGTGGTGCTCGGCAGACCGCGCCCGGGCCACCAGACGAGTCGATTCAGGCGTTTAGAGGGCTGTCATAAGGGCTCTATAAGGGTACTACCCTAAACCCTAAACCCTTATAAGGGTTCTACAAAGGGCTTGTATCAGGGTTCTACAGAGTTCTCAAAGGCTTCCGTAAGGGTTCTAAACAGTAACAAGGCTTCTTTTTAGGGTTTAGGGTTGCGATTCGGGCCAGGGTGTGGGAATGGGGTTTTGAGTTTGGTATGTGGAAAGTTCATGAGTCAGGTTTACGGCTCATGGGCTTCGGCGTTGTTCGGCAGCAGTATGACTACGACGAGCAGGATAGTCACAAGGTCAGTTAGCTCTTGATATGAACGGCTTATTGACTCACCGTTGTTGGCCTTGTTCCTGTTCAGAGTTTTGTGGCTTAGCCCGTTTGTGACTTTGTCGTTGTTGCAGTTGTCGTCCTTGGCCTTGGCTGCTGAGCTCAGGATGTTTCTGCGATGGTGGAAGTTGTGTTTTGAGGACCCCAACTTTGTTTTGGTAGAGGTAGAGGTTGGGTGAAGGGTACGGGTGTTTCTATCTTCGCACCGGCCGATGTGGGTGAACATGGGGCGTGATGTGAAGGGGCGAACAACACCAGAGCGTCGCTACAGTAAGAGCAACGCCAGAGGTACCATGGAGAAGAGCAGAGGGCTCATTCAAAGCACGAGAGAGAGAGACAGAGAGAGTATGAGAAGCAAGAGAAGGAACAGTAACAAGGGTACTGAGAGACATGACAAGTGTGTAATGTGCGCAGTGTACTCAGCAAGAGTATTATTATTAAAGACAGCAGGAAGATCACGAGGCCAGCAGGTGGACGAGGAAACAGTCGGTTTTCTAGTAAAGAAGAGGAAGACTTGAGAAACAAGCCCGAGCCCTCACGAGAGGAGAAGCTCAGAGGATTTATGGCCACTTAAAGGGAGCAGCAAGATAGCTGTAGTTCTTTCGTGGTCACGTAGTTTCGGGATCGTTCGGAACACCATTGCGAGTAACGCCTAGAATAGTAGAAGATCATTTTTTGGTAAGTTGCCCGAGACAGGGTAAAATAACAGTTGTAAGCCCCTAGCACCTAAGCTCGAGACTCCCTCAGCCTCAAATTTTTGCAACGTTCCCGCGCACAGGAAATGCCAACCCGGACACACCGAAGCAGTTTGTCAAAGCACCCCTAAACCTAAACTTTAGGGCATCCGAGCTTCCAGATTTCGGGCCCTGGTTTGACGTCTGCCGCCTCATTTTGGGCTCAGGCATTTGTTTCAAGTCTTGTTTTCCGTTCATCTGTCTGGACAGTGCCGAGTCTGACAGCTATGTGTATCGGAGCAGCAGAGAACTTGGTTCGACGCGGCCCCGCACCCTGGCAGCAGGTGCTTAAGCTTGGGGTAGATGCCCTGCTCTCTTTACCCTTTACCCTTTAACCCTAAACTCTAAACCCGAAGCCCCGAAGCGTACTGTTTTGGGGTTGAGACTCCCAAATGCTTTGGGTTTAGGGTTTAGGTTGGGGTTGGGGTTTGGGGTTTAGGGTTTATGGTTTAGTTGTTTAAGATTTTTCTACTTCGACTCCCCCGCTGAGCACCCCTGCCCTTTAGGATAGAAACTCTTGTGGCCGGGCCGAAGCCGCAATATCCAGTCGTCAACGTCAAAGGTAGGAAGTTGTAGAAATCCTTACAGCCCTACAGGAGCTCTTCTTGGGACCCCTACTATGCAGGAAACTTTCGGAAAAGTTGTGGGAACCTGATAGTGGACTGCTGCACTAGCAATAGTTGACAGGTCTCAGAGTCAGACAGAGAGACAGACAGGCTGACTGAGTGAGTGGCCGACCGACGGACGGGCTAAACCCTAAACCCTAAGCACTAAGCCCTAACCCTAAACCCTAAACCATGACCGACTTGGCGAAGGGGAACCGCGCGGGTCTGTGGCGGGAGGAGCAGGTCCATAATTGTTTACGGTTTTGGGTTTAGGGGTCTTTAACCCCTTTACGCTGAAGATGAGATCCACATCCTGCTAAGTGTTATGTGGTGTTACCACACCGTTGGGGGAATGCGAACATGCATGTCGTACCTGCTTTTATGCAACAAGGCCTCGCCATCCTGCAATGCACCGACAAGACAAGAGTACGTACTCTTAACCCGAGATAAAAGCAGTAGGCTTGCACAAAGCGGCTTGTAGCCCCGAAGTGCTCATGAAATTCGAAACAGAAGCAGAGTGAATTACAATAGCAACTGCAGTACGGAAAGTCATAGCAACAGTATCCGATGATGACAATCATGATGCTCACAATGATAGTAATCATCATCATCATCATCCAAATGTTGCATATCATGCTGAAGTATACTGTTGTCTACGGTAATAAAGCACAGCACACAGGCCAGCACAAGAAGTTACAGCGCGATATGACATAGCACAAGCATGGTTTATTATCATGAACCCGAGAAACCCACATAAAGCCCTATGAATCCCAAGAACCACCACACAGGTAAAGCCCGACGCCCACGACCCTTGTCAAACTCCGCAATGCAATTCTTATGGATCACTCGCAACACCCGTCTGCAACCCTAAACCTTGGACCCTAACCTCTAAGCCCTAAACCCTGAAACCCTAAACTCCAAACTCTAACACCCTAAAGCCCCAAACCCTAAAACCCTAACCCAAACCTTCCTGAAGAACCCTTCCGGAGGCCCGGAAAGTGAGGCGCCCGAGTTTGGAGGAGCTGTTGACCTCCGCTGCAGAGGCTGTTAGGGTGTAAGGATGTGTAGGGTGTAGGGTTTAAATATTATATACTATGGGGTTTCTTAAGGTTTGATAAGCAACAAGCATTTTGGGTTTAGGATTTGGGGTCTAGGGTTTGGGGCCTGGGATTTGCGGGTCTACTCTACTAGATTTGGCGCGTTTCATGCTTCGTTCCAGCATGTTTCTAGGATAAACCCCTAAACCCCGAACCCTGAACCCTAAACCCTAAACCCCAAAAAGCGAAGGCCGCAGGATTCCGAAATAGGAGCATACATAAGATGACTCGGGAGATTGCTATAATACGGTTTAGGGTTCAGGGTTCAGGGTGTAGGGTTTAGGGTAATTATAATGTAGGAATGTAGGGTTTCCTTCTCAGCTTTTTAGGTGTAATTCGGGGTTCCCGCCCTCAACCGTAAACCCTAAACCCGAACACCTGAACCCCAAGCCCCAAACCCTACCAGTGAGAAAGGCCCGTCTCTCCAAAAAGCAAACCGCTGAAACACCCCAAAATCTGCACACCACGGTCGTGAGGCGGCGCGCGCAGCTCCCAACCGTGCGGCGCCGGGTTCCCGGCTACTCCCTAAACCCTAAACCCGAAGGGGCCCTGGAGCCTGACACTAAGGGCCGTGAGGGCTTAGGGCTCTAGAAACATCCCTAATTACTTGGGTTCTAGAAGGGTTCCATAAAGGCTTTTACCGCGGGTTTTGCATGGGGTTCTTTACCCAGAACCCTAAACCTGCGCCATAAAGAAAAGGACCCTAGAAGGTACCCTAGCTTAGAGGACCATCAACTTGGTCATACTGTTCCTCCGCTCCGCTTATTATGAACACTCATACAGAAGAGGTTTCGAGGTTTAGGGTTGGCAACCCGCAGTCTAGTTCTTGAGGCTCCTCTACCAAACCCTAAACCCTGAACCCTAAACTCTATCCCTGAAAGGAACCCCCCGAAAGGAGCAGCCCTAACCCCTAAACCCTAAACCCCTTAGCCCCTAAGCCCCCCCCCCCCCGCCACGAGCCTTGAGGAAGCGACGTGTTCGCCAAAGATTGCACAAGAAGCTCGGGGCCATGCTTACGATCGAGGATTGGTCCCCCCTCAAGGGGTTCCTTTAAGGGGTTCCTTTGAAGGCTTTAGGGTTTAAGGGTTTAAGGGTTTAAGGGGTTCCTTTAAAAAGGGTTCCTTTAAGGGTTCCTTGCAGGATTCCACAACAGGGTCCCCATTTGTCGGGGGGTGGGCTTGAGGTTAGGGTTCAGGGTTTGGGGTTCAGAGATCAGGGTTTAGTGTGGTGTTTCGGGTTGAGGGTTTTCCGTTTAGGGTTTCGGAGTTTGCGTGCGACCTGGAGATCTTGTTTCTGTTCAGTTGTGCGGCTCTGTGGGTTCATGGCTTCCGTGATGATCCCAGGAGCTACCCTAAGCCTAAACCCTAAAAGCAGTGAGGCAGTTGTGTTTGCAGCCGGGCTGCGGTTTGGCTGAAGGCGGTAAGTATGTTGGAGAAGTGCCATATCCCGACCTGTTGCACAGAAGCGCTGGACGAAGATTAGTTTAGATCAGCTGACCGCTTCTTGCTACCACTAGCTAGTTCTATTGTAGGGTGCTCTTCTACTTGATGTTATTTTCAGCAGTTGTTTTGAACAGTATGCTTCTTGTTTTGAAAGTATGCTTCTTGTTTGCTGCTACCCCTGCTACCAGTACTACCTTGCTACTGCTACTTTCTATCGCTGCCACTGCTGCTCCTACTGGCACTACCCCTACCACTACCACTACCACTACCACTACCACTACCACTACCACTACCACTACCACTTCACCGCTACCACTGCCACTGCCACTGCCGCTGCCGCTGCTGCTGCGCCACACAGCCGCTTGCCGCTGCCAGTGTAGCACCACCGCTACCACCATGACGATTACGACGCCTACCACTACGACAAGAGTTGGCTGTTGCTGTCATTTCGGACGCCATCGTCACTACATTTGCTTGATACGTGGTCTTGCCATCAGCACATCTACCGCTGACAAAGGCTTCAAGCCATATCATAAGCCCTTAGCCATTAACCCGAAACTCTCTTCTGAGTGTGCTACCGTAGTGTGTAACCCTTGCCTGCCCTAGGCCCTCGACGGGCTTCGGAGTGCAAGCGACGCAAAAGGCCCTTAACAAACAACCCTAAACCCTCCGGAAAAAAAGGCTGTAAACTTGCCAGTGCTCTCGCTTGTCAGAGGAGTTTGAGCAAGCCATGGACCGGTATCAAGCGATGGTCGAAGACGCCCAGGAGGGTTTAGGGTTTTGGGGTTTAGGGGTTTAGTGTTTGGGGCTCCAAGTTTCGGCGCGCCTCTCATACAAGCGCAAGAGCCCAAACCTTAAGTCGCAAACCCTAAAACGGGCTTCGGGTTTAGGGTTTTTCTTTCTAAAGCCCGAAGCCTAAATATTCAAGCCTACACATCCCTAGTGAGGGTGGCGCTGTAATCAGTTGGCTTTTAACCTCCGTAGCTTTGTGGCTGTCGGGTCTGCACCAGGTGTCCTGCTGCCCTAAAGTCGAAAGCCCAAGACTTTGTACTGAAGGCTTCTGATCAAAGATCCTAAGCTCAAGTGCCAAGGCCCAAAGAACCCTAAACCCTAGGCCCTAGACCCTAAACCCTATGTCGTGTCCTCGAACCCGAAACGGCAAATCCAGCCGCAACCCCTTCAGCCATTTGGCTTCCGACAGGGAAGAGGACCATTTAATGGAGTTCGAGAGCCCAAGAAGGAATTGACCTAGTCAGAAGCTATAACTTCAATGGTAAGCTTGTAAGAGTCCAAGTGTTCCGACTGAATCAGTCAAGAAGACCCCATGATTCAAGAAGTTTTTCTTGAAGCAATGCCTCTTGCATTTCTGACTGTTTTTATTTTACTCTCGGTCGGTTTTTCTGCTTATGGATCTTGCCGTGGTGGTCGTCCACTCCCCCAACTGCCCCCAACAAAATCGCAAAACACCCCTAGCAGTCTGCGGTGCACTAAGCACTGAAGGGTCCCTAAACCCTAAACCCTAAACCCCAAAGCCTAAACCCTAAACCCCAAACCCCAAGCCTTAAACCCTAAACCCCAAGCCCTAA
>CAJNJA010014656.1:1749-12101 GCA_905231915.1 Symbiodinium necroappetens | reverse complement strand
CCCCCCCCCCAAAAAAAAAACCCTCAGCCTGTATCTGCGGCCTAGCTTGACATGCGTGACCCAGCCCCCCAGGCTTGGTATCCCTGTGTGGAGGACCAATGTCTCCGTAAGCAAAGCCTTACGTAGCCTACTTGGTGCTATTAGTAACTATGACTCCAACATCATTTTTCACCCTAGTCTCCCAGCCCCCCAGTCCTCATAACACCGTATCAAGCTCGTAGATTTACCTCCTTGATAGCCCCGTCGCTACAACAGTCCGCTGATCCGCTCGGTAGCAGCCCGATATCCTGGTGCAACCAGACTCTTCGAGCCCCGAAATCCAAAAGCCTACGCCCCGGAACTCCCAGCCCCAAGAGAACCTACCTTTTTTGGGGCTCCTTNNTAAGTCCTTAAAACGGGTAGGTTCTTTGGGTTTAAAGGAAACCCCAAACCCGAAACCTATGGGAACTCCAGAGCTTCTTCAGACCATACTCCCCCCCCCAGCACCGTAATCTGGGTTCTTGTTAGAGATGGAAATTTAAGTGACCATACTAAAGAAGCCATATGATTTTACTATAGATCCCCATTATGGCACCTTAACTTAGATCCCTGGTTAACAATGTGAAGCAAGAACCGGTAATGCCAAGCTTCAGGGCTTTGCAGCTCCAGACTACTCGGCTCTGTGGGGGATGTTGGACGAAGAGGGCGCTCCTGCCCTTGTTGGTCCACGAGAGTGGGCTGATAGCAGTAATAAACTAGGTCCCTGAGTGGTACCCTTTTGCCCTTTTTATTTTAGGGCCCCCTTACTAAAACCGAATAGTAGGAAAAAGGGTACCCTTATTCTAAAGGGGCTACTCAGGAACCAAGAGTAAGTGCAGCTTGGGATTGCGAGCTTTCCGGGGGGGAAGAGGGATCAGGGTGTACCTGGGGATCCAAAAACCTATCGTTTTTGAGGGTTCTACCCCACACTTAAGGGGTTCATAACCTCAGGACCTCCTACTTTGCAGGGTTTGGGGTCATGGGTAGGGATGTTTAGGGTAGGTTTAGGATGCAAGGATCGTTGCCTGAAAGGTCCCTTCCGACTGCGGGATGGCAGTTGAGGCATTTTAGTGCATCAAGAAACTGGTTTAGGGGTTTAGGGGTTTAGGGTTTAGGGTTTAGGGTTTAGGGTTTAGGGTTCTGGGATTCCTACTAGATTCGACTTATCCTATTAACGACGGTCGCTCTGCTGAGGTGATGATGTTGTTCTGCCGGTTTCTGTTGCTGCTGTCTTTGTCGTTGTCATTATCTTGTGTTGATGCTGCTATGACCGCTCTCGCTTCTTAGTGAGATGCGGCTAAAACCAGACTATGTTTGGCTAGGTAGGCCACATTTTCCCGCATTGGCCTAATAGGATCTTATTCACAAGGATTTTTCAAAGGCTTTGAAGGCCCAACCTGATTGGTAGATTGCTGAGGCCCAAACTTGTGCATATTTGCGGCCACTTCATCCTGAGTGATGTCGCATCCCCTACACTGTGCCGCAATAAACCCGAAGCCCTAAGCAGCTCTGGCTGGTTTTCGATGCCTAGGCCACTTGCCAAACCCCCTGCCCTCCACGAGGACTCTCCTTGCACCTCCAAGTATATACCAAATTATGGGTTTTTAGGGTCAAAATAAGCGGGTAGATGGAGGGTCTAGGCAACCCTAAACCCTAAACCCCCAAAGCCCTAAACCCTAAAACCCTAAAGCCCTAAACCCTGAAACCCTAAAGCCTAAAACCCTACACCCTGCATGACCCCTTCAAGTCCGAGCCTCCGAAGCACAAAAAGAGCCCCAACTCACCGGCGGAGTGCTGCCAGGTGCCGGGCAACTCCCTGTCTGGCGGGTGGAGGCGGCAGTGGGTTTAGAGTTCCGGGTCTAGGGTTTAGAGGATTTAAGGTTGAGGGTTCCGGGTTTAGGGTAGGGTTTAGGGTCTAGGGTTCCGGGTTTAGGGTTTGGGGTTCCGGGTTTAAGGTTCAGGCTTTCTTCAACGCCCTCGCCACAAAAGTGCACAGGAATTGACGGACTCAAGTTCAGAGCTTTCGAAAGCGATACAGACAAGTACTGGGGGGCTTGTAAGACATTTGACAGGATAATTTGCTATCCATTTCGATGCACGTAGTCTTGCGCTTGCCACTGCCAGGAAAAGCTCGTCCAGTTGATTGTTGACTGGTAGCATCCGTGAGTGCCGCGGCTGGCTACGGTCACTCGGAGTGCGTGGTTTGTGTGCGGAGGTTCGCCGTGACGGTGCATAACTCGACATAGCGGCTTCTGCGCCTGTCAAACCCCTTAGCCCTCCCTAAACCGAAGACTTGGAAAGCCCGAAACCCGGAAAAAAGAAGCCGTAAACCCCTCTGGGGGTGGAGTGAACCTGCTACCTAACCTCCTCCGAACGCAACCGAATTCGCAGCTCGCCTCTGTCAGCTGCCTTCAACTAGCTGCATGCCAGAGGCTGAAACCTCAAGTTTAGGGTTTAGGGTTTAGGGTTCAAGGTCACACCCCGAATTTGTGACAACCCAGCATGATATAACAGCCGGTAAGACCATGCATGCGAAACCCGATTTTTCGACCCAAGGAACCCTGAAACCCTAAGCGAGATATAAGTTGATAGAAGGCCCTAAGGCCCTATAGAATCCCACTATAGCCCATCTTTACAAGGCCATTCTTGAAGCCCTAAACCTTAAACCCTAAACCCTGAACCCTGAACCCTAAACCCAAAACCCAAAACCCAAAACCCAAAACCATGGTCCTGGCTTCTGCGGACTTCCACCCTATAAGGGTGGCTCCGTACTTTTCTGGCTGCAACATGCGGCCGCGGAAGAGGGGCCAAAATCAAAAAGACCTTGATCTCGACTCTGAGAGGCCGACTTCTTAAAGTAGCCGGGCTTCTTCTCGGGTTTAGGTTTCAGGGTTTTTGGCGTTTTGGGGTTTTTAGGGTTTTTACGGGTTTTGTTGATATAAGACTTTGCAGCCTAGCGCGTCAGGCCAGGTGGGCCCCTCACCTTGCGTCGTACTAGAACCGGAGCCTCTGCCTTCTAATTAGAACCTAGGTGGCACTGTGGGAAGCTTTGTAAAAGAAGATTCCCCTATGGTTCCTATAGGGGTACCTATTCATAAATACTTTTCAGGGCCCCAAAAGCTACAACCCAGGAACGTAAGGCTTGGGCCCAAGTCAGCTTCACTGGGAGGCTGGGAGGCTTTCGTATGGAGCTTGCCTTGTTATACATTAGGGCTTAAGGTTTAGGGTGCAGATTTTTTTCTAGTATTCCCTGAAATGCGCTCGGATTGCAGGGGGGGAAGCTTGAAGGATCGACCGAAAGGTCGAGGAGTTGAGGTGCAGAGAATGAAATGGGTAGTTCTCCAAATTAGGGTCCCTCTCTAGGTCCCCAATATAGTACGGCACCCCTATGAAAAGAACCCAAAAGGGACCCTAGTTTAGGCATCTGTGCATATATCTAAAGCACCAAACCTGAACGAAGCAAGGTGAGAACACTGAAGTGCAGGGTTAGGAGTGGGTGCGGACACCCTGGTGTTCCCGCGCTTCCACCCTGAATAAAAATTTGCAAGGCCTACCGGACGGACTGAACCCAAGCAGTTTGCCTTCGAAACTTCAGCTTACAAAGGCCCAGGCATCTGAAGTTTGCGATGAGGTACTTTAGTTGCTTATTCAGTTACTCATGCAATTCCTCATGAGGCTCCACAGATCAAGGTGTGGTTTGCTATACCCCAAAACCTCATTCTGACCGAAGAGGCTTTTTGGGTTGCACCAAGTTGAGTCTACGGCACTTTAGACGGGATCTCGAAGCACACAGCACGCTGTGTTGTGTTGTGTTTCAAGGGGAGCTGGGCTACATGAGCAAATGAACAACTACAGCCAAGGGTTTAGGGTTTTGGATTTAGGGTTTTGGGTTTTGGGTTTAGGGGTGTGCATTATTCTTCGTCAACAGTCACAGCATGGAGAAGAGTAGAAGGAAGGACCATGGGATCAGCTTATCCTTAAGCCCACAGCCCCTAAACCCCCAAACCTTAGGCCCTAAACCCTAAACCCCAAACCTTAAGCCGTAAACCTCTTAGTGCGGAGCCTGAGTGGTGAGGAGGATGCCGACCCGTTTATCGGCACTTTGGACTACATCTTTGTGTTCGGTGACCCAGATTCCAGTTTGGGGTTTAGAGCTTATATTTAGGGGTAAAGGTTTAGGGTTTAGGGTTTAGGGTTTAGGGTTCAGAGTTCTGGGTTTAGGGTTTAGCGGGTTTAGGGTTGCTGGTAGTGTCCAGATTGACCGCAAAGACTGGCCAAGCAGGGAGTTCATATGGAAGCCTGAACAGTGGGCAATATGATTCTTCAGTGCTTCATACTCCAACTATACTCTAATACTGTTGATGATATAAATCCGGCGCTTCCTCAAGAACCCTAAACTATGGGAATTATTCCTTATTATGGGTAATGCAGGATTTATCTCATCAACCGCATCTCTCCCCAGGTCGATTGTATGACCCTCTTTGAAGTCTCCAACAAGCTTTGTTTTGAACGGCAGCTTCGAAGGTTTGTGGCTCCAGGATATTTCGGTCTGCGTGTTGTGGTACTCCTGAACTTATCGTGGCAAACCTTTCCTTTCATACCATTATGGCCTTCTGTGCAATCGTGCCCACCGTTTATTCTATCAGTCCGTCGCAGCTGCCTCTGCTGATCGGCAGCTAATTTAGGAATTGTGTTCGAGATTGATGCTTCCAGTGTATCTTGTTAGGTGCGAATTCGAGAAGCAGCAAATCAGGTGGCCCAGGAATGTGATTTTTTAGGCTACCGCCAGAGGAATCACACTTCCGCGTCTGCAGATGCCGCGTCCTGCCCTCCAAGAACCCTAAACTCTAAACCCTGACGCCAAATCCCAGCCCCTCAGCCCTATAAACCCTAAACCCGAATCCCAGCCTCTCAGCCCTAAACCCTAAACCATAAACCCTGAACCCTAAACCCAAATCCAAGCCCCTCATTCCAAACCCTGAAATTCAAATCGTGCAACCAGAGCCGACCAGCAGTTCCCTGAAGGCCGAAGCAGAAACTCTGCACACCAAGCGGGCTTAGGGTTTAGAGGGTTTAGGAGTTTAGATGGTTTAGGGGTTTAGGCTTAGGGGTTTAGGGGTTAGGGATTTATTTAGGGTTTCGGGATTTAGGGGTTTAGGGGTTTATAGGGGTTTATAGGGGTTTATAGGGGTTTAGGGGTTTAGGGGTTTCGGGTTCCGCATGTTGCCGCCCAAGGTCCAAGCATCCTGAGGCGCAGCGTTGCTGGGATGGGTCTGAGCCCCTAAACCCTACCTGTAGCCGGAAAGACCTACCCTTTTGGGGATCCTTATTATGGTTTCTATATATAGTTCGGATCCTTAAAGTGGTACTACGTGCTTTAGGGTTCCTTATTTCATGGTTTCTGTACACAGTTCCTCGAAACGGTAGGTCTTTTATATACAGTTCCTTAAAAAGGTAGGTCTTTCGGTTATTACAGGTAAACGCTACAGTGACACGGATCTGCTGAGCGTTCAACGGCGGTTTGGGGTGTTGGGGATTAGCGGGAGGGCACTTCTCGTCCAGTGAGCAAAGGTTTATTCTCGTTATAATTTCCCCAGGTTTCCCAGTAGGACCTGTTGCCCTTTTTCTTTTCGGGTTCCCTGATTAGTAGGAAAAAGGGCACCCGTATTTCTACGGGGCTACTGGGAAACCTAATTTCTGAGGCGCTTGGACGCACTCCCTAAACCCTAAACCCTAAACCCTAAACCAGCAGGTGGAAAAAGGTCCGGTTTAAAAAAAACCTAAACCCTAAACCCTAAAACCTAAACCCTAAACCTCACTGCCTGAAAGCTGATTGGAGGTGCTGCAGGTGGATCGACTCCCCACCCTTCACGAGAGTCGGGGGGCCTGTTGCAGTGTAGCCTTCATCTTCTTTCGATCCTTTGCCTCGGAGTGGGGTGGGGAGATGTGTTGTCTGAAGGAATTTGGGGGATTTAGGGTCCGGATATCGATGGTTCAGAGTCTGAGTCGGTGGGATTCGGTCTGCTTTGGCGTTCCAGGGCCGCAGATTTGACAGTGCAACATGTCGTTGATGACAGCAGTTTCCATGGAGCATGTCAGCCCAAGTTCTCAGCCATCACCTGCAAAGCATGGGAAAAGAACCTTCTGGGAGCATCTGGGCTTGTAGAGGGTGGCTTCGTTGGATGATTTGGCGTCTTTCGGTCGGAGGCCCGCGCTAGTGTTGATGTTCCCGAAACCCCTAAAACCCTAAAGCCCTAAACCACCAAACCCCTAAAGCCCTGAACCCCTAAAGCCCTAAAAGCCCTAAAAACCCTAAACTCTAAGTTGAGATTCTGGCGGGTCTTCCTCCACGACAGATTTAGGCGCCCACAAGCCTGGGAGCCCAGGCAGGGATCATCTCCCTCACGAGCATGAGCCTTCTGCCGGGGGCCCTGGCCCTGAACTCTGAACCCTAAACCCTAAACTCCTAAACCCTAAACTCTAAACCCTCTAAACCCTATAAACCCTAAACCCTATAAACCCTTAGCCCTAAAATTTCAGGCTTTAGGGTGGAGGGTTTTGGAGTTTTGAACTTGCAGCTCCGCCTTCCAAGCTCGGGGGTTCTGCCATGGGCTTCCCTAAACCCTAAACTACACCATAAAGCCCCTAAGCCCTAAGCTAAACCTTAAGCCCCTAAACCCTAAAACCTAAACGAAACCTTAAGCCCCTGAGCCCTAAACCCTAAAACCTAAACTAAACCTTAAGCCCCTGAGCCCTAAACCCCTTAAATTTTGGGCTGAATGAAGTGAAATTCGGGCGCACTTGGTTCCTTTGAACTTCCAACTAACGCGGTAGGATTTGTAATAATTCCATATAGCTTGGGGTTTTTAAGGTCATGCAGGAACAAAAAAACATCAACAGTATAACCGCTAGAAAGCCAGAGTAGTAGAGCAGGTAGCCCCTAACCTTTCTGGCGCATTATAATCCCTAAACCCCAAACCCATAGGCCCTAATCCCTACATAATCTCAAAGGTTCATCTTCAGTTCCCCATGATACTGGGCACGCAGGAATCTCTATAGGATGCTATAGCACTTAACTTCTTGGGCCCTTGGCATGAACCCGGGTTCCGGGTCCCTAAACCCTAAACCCTAATCCCTAAACCCTAAAACCCTAAAGCCCTAAAACCCTAAAGCCCTAAAACCCTGAACCCTAAACAGCCTGCCTAGGATCATCTCATGATCTCTGCCCGGCTCCTTCCGCATGGCAAGGCGGCCATACAGCCGGTGTCGAACGGCAGGACCGGGGTTTCGGGTTTACGGCAAGGGCCTGAAGAAACCAGTACAAATCTTGTGGTTGTGGGCTCCTCATCTTTTTGACGGTGCTGGAATGAACCCCAAAACCCGATTCTATCTGTTGATGATATAAATCCTGCATTACCTCAAGGACCCTCATCTATGGGAATTACGGTATCTTCCTTCTTATGGGTAATGCAGGATGTATATCATCAATCGAACTACTAAGGCCCTATACATTCCGGCATTATGGCTGGACGGCTTAGGGTTTGGGGCCTTCGGTCGGCTTTCGGGTCTATCTGCCATTGAGGGCTCTCGGGGGCCTATCGGCCCGACGTGAAGTTGGGTGTCAAACTTTTTGTCCGGGTTTTGCCAAGTTTTATTTTGGCGGCTCCTTAGGAATCTGGTCAGTGTACATTTCGGTGGTTTAGGGGTTTAGGGATCAGGTGTTTAGGGCTTAGGGTTTAGGGCAAACTGCTGAGTGACATCTGGGGATTTTAGAAAGACTTTTGGGGTTTAGGGTTTAGGGCCAAAGTTTAGGGTTTAGGGTGTATGGGAAGTCTTCCAATCAGAGCCCTAAACCCTACACCCTAAAACCCTAAAACCCTAAAACCCTAAAACCCTAAAACCCTAAAGCCCTAAACCCTAAAACCCGAAAGCCCTAAAACCCTAAACCCCCCTACTTGCTAGAGGAGAACGGGACCATGTGTCCGAGGCAAAAGGCTCGAGCCGGAGCCGATCTATTGCAGGCCCATCTGCTTCCACCCAAGCTTGAGCCCAGCAAAAAATCTCGAAGCCACGGTTTAGAGTTTAGGGTTCAGGGTTTAGGGTTTAGAGTTTAGGGTTTCAGGTTTAGGGTGTAGGGTTTAGGGTTTAGGGTTTAGGGCTTAGCTGTGGATTTCAACCCGAGTCGGCCCGTTCCGGAAGGATGGCCAACTCGTTCCAGCGCCCCGAGGCCAAAGGTTGGGTTTAGGGGTTTAGGGTTTAGGGGTTTAGGGGTTTAGGGGTTTAGGGTTTAGGTTTGTTTTTCTTCAGCAGCGGAGGTATTAGGTAACGTTCTGTGTTTGGGGAGGGGGGGGGGACATACTCGGTAGATGACTCTATTTCCTCATTCGCAACCAAAATTTCCCGTAGAATGGTGTAAGGTTCAGGGTTTAGGGTGCATGTTGCAGGGTTTTTTACGATGCACATGGAAAGTTGCTTGACGCAAGATGTACTGCGACCCACGCGGCGCCATCTCAGCATCGGCTTCCAGCCGCTGCCCGAAGATACCCTAAACCCTAAACCCCAAAACCCAAAGATAATGTATGCTTAAGAAACCCGAGTCCTGCAACCCCCAAAATATTAGGATTCAAAAACTCTCCGAATAAACACCCAAGGAAACAAATATCAAGTTCCTATACCTAAACCCTTACAGCACCCTTATAGAGCCCTTTCAGAACGGTTGGTGATATACATCCTGCATTACCCATAATAAGGAAGAGACCATAATTCCCATGGTTTAGGGTCCTTCGGGTAATGCAGGACTTAATCATCAACAGAAGGAAGTCCTACTCACCCCAAACCCTAAACCCTAAACCCTAAACCGGCACCCCACTGTAAAGGATCCCTTTCAGGCACCCGAACTACGAGCAGCTGGTTCTGGAGCCAGCAACTCCCTACCTGCCGCCCTCATACATTGGTTTTGCCGTGGGTTTAGGATTTAGGGTCTAGGCTTCAGGGTTTAGTTCAGGGTTTAGGGTCTAGGGTTTAGGCTTTAGGGTTTAGGGTCTAGGGTTGCGGGGCTAGGATGTAGCAATGCATGTGTTGAAACAGCCTTGGCTGGGCTGTTCTAGTGATTATCTTTAGGATTACTTTGGGTGACTTGGATTGGACGACTTGTAGCGTCTTTTAGCACCCCCATTCAGCTACTCATGGTAGTGGAGTACCTTTAGCCTTTTCGGGGTCCTATAATCCCTATCGAACCTCAAAGATTAACCCTCCGTTTTCTAGGATGCCGGACAAGCAGGTGTTTATAATCCTTACGCTACCGGGTCCCCCGCTGATCCTCTGAGTAAGCCTTCAGTTGGAAGCTCACTGTCCGAACAGGCAACCGGGGCTTGCACCCCGAATTCTAAACTCATCCCCTCACCCCCGAACCCTAAACCCTAAACCCCGGACCCTAAACCCTAAACCCCAAACCCACACTAAACCCTGAAAACTCCTTTCGGGATTCCGGAGGCCAAGGCAAAGCCCTCAAATGGCAATCAGCCAGTCCAAGGCTGATTGAGGGTTTAGGGTTTAGGGTTTAGGTTTGAGCTTCGTTTTTTTTGATGGCGGGCGGGGGGGGGGGTCGGTTAGTGGAGAGGTTTAGGCTCTGAGATGTGTGTATTTTCAGGACTTGCGCGCTTGAGGGCTATATGGGGTTTGAGATTCAGGATTTGGGGGTTTAGGGTCTGGGGTTAACGGTCCCTAAACACTAAACCCTGAACCCTGGATCCTAAACCCTGACCCCTAAACCCTAAACTCTTAAGTGTGAGGGTTCGAGAAAGGGTTTGGGGCTTGTCTCAGAGGGATTGTGAGGCTCAGAGGTGTTAGGGCTCTAGGGTTTAGGGTTTAGGGGTTTAGGGGTTAGGTTAGGGTTCAGGATTTAGGGTTTAAGTTTAGGAGTTTAGGGTTTAGGGCTCTGGGCCTTCGTGTTCAGCTTATTGCTGTTGCCTCCGGCTGTGAGAAATCGTCGATATGTCGATAGTTGTCATTCGTCACTTTCCGTGTAGTTGTTTGCATGATTGCAAATGGGTAGTTGGGGGGGTCCTTTCTTATAAGGGTGCCGTACCATATATTGGGGACCGAGAAAGGGACCCTGCCCAAACTCAAGCTGGTGCTAGAAGACCAAGGGATATGTGTATGTGGGCACGAAAGCAGACAGTACTCAACTCATGCGAGATGTGCTTCAAGATCGCACCGCACGCTTGATCAGTCGATTGTCTGGATCCGGGTACACACCCAGAGACTCCAATATCCCTTAATTGAGGAATATATCTTAAATTGAAATAGGAACCCTAATAAGATTTCAGGTATAT
>CAJNJA010014655.1:0-11829 GCA_905231915.1 Symbiodinium necroappetens | reverse complement strand
ATATATATATATATATATACTCCTACCATCCTCGGTACAACTATAGAGTGAAATCTACCCCACGGCCCTTTTCTAATCATCAAGGCCCCTAGGTTAGAGCGAACAAACCCGTGACCTGCCCTGAAGCTTTCAAGACGATATCCCTGCAGAAACCCCTTTATATAAGGGAACCCTTAAAGGAGCCTTGAAAGGAACCGAAACGAACCCTGAAAGGAACCCTCAAAGGAGCCCTTGAGGGAGCCCCTTGAGACATCCCTAAAGAACCCTCTGAAGGGAACCCTGGAGGACATATTTCGGGTTTTGGGTGCAGGGTGTAGGGTTTAGGGTTTAGGGTGTAGGGTTTAGGGTTTAGCGTGAAGGAGGTCTTGAAAGAGGGAACCTTCAAGCAAAGCCTCAATCGCGCCCTGAAGGAAACCCCCTTAGTATTAGGGACCCTTTAAAAGGACTTGTGGGCAGAAGCATTTTACAGGGAATTAAGGCGTCATTATATGTGGGATATCCCCAACCTATTCCTTGCTTATGTGCCTTTTTTGGGTCCTGCTCAAGAAACCCAGACGTTCCAAAATCCCTTAAGGAATGTGCTGTAAATTAGAATAGGACCCCTAATGTGACTTAAGGTATATTCCTCAATTAAGATCTGGGAATCCCCTTAATACAGAAGCTTAAAGCATTACCAATATTGTTTCCTAGGGTTCCTTGTTATCACAATACTATGAGCCCAAAGCCTTATTCTAATCATTAAGGCAACTACATTAAGAAAGGAACCCCAGCTGAGGCAGCTCCAACGGGCACTGTCCATTTCTCGAGCAGGCACGGATTTTGGGAAGATTGAGCGCTTTCGGGCCTGAAAACTTTAGGTTGGGATAGCGTTAAGCCTTAGTATTAATATTCGTATTAGTGGTAGTGGTGGTGGTAGTAGTAGTAGTAGTAGCAGCAGCAGCAGCAGTAGTAATATTTGGGGTTTAGGGTTCAGGTTTGGAGTCTGGGGTTCAGGTTTAGGATTTAGGGGTCGGGGTTTTGGGTTCAGAATTACGGTTCTTGGTTTTTGGAGCTGAGGTTATGAATCATGGAGATGCATGGGAGAATTCCATATCACTGAAGGGTGCTTTGTAGAAGACAGCAAGGTGGTTCTATGATAGCCCCGTGCCGTTGGATACTAGTTGTGTGCATGGGTTTAATTTGCAGAAGATCGAGCGCTAGTCGACGTGGTCGCAAGGTGGTCCAGTGTTGATCCTACTTCTTGCCAAAACGAAATAATTGACACAGGCAGCAAAATGTCAACATCGCTGCCGAAAGTGTCCACCAGGGCACTGTTGCAGCATGTCGTACACACACATGCATCTCCACGTCTATGTCATTATATGTGCATGTGACTGTATGTATGCATGCATGCATGCATGCATGTATGTATGTAGGCAGACAGTTGAGCACCACGCCCGGAATTTCCGACAACACAACAAGACGAGTCATTGTAAGGTCCTATGTTGCACCGAGAATGCCGTAAACCTCAGTCCTAAAGCCCATCCGACGGTGGCGAAGAATTTTCAGGCTTGGCATCCTGCTACCACTGACCACAAAACTCTAAACCCCACTACGCCTAAACCCTAAAGCCCGTTATAGTGCTCCCTATATTCCCTCCTCCACTATAGATTAAATTGCGCGCAATCCATTACCGGCTTTTAAAACCGCATAGTTCAGAAGGCTAACAGTCAGCATCGCCAACACCTAGTTATAGTTCCGTAACCCTTCTGGGAACCCTGAATTTAAGGAACCTTTTTCGTGGGACTCTTCAAGGAACCCTCAATAGGAACTCTGTGTGTGGGGTTGCCTTTTTGTATCCGCCTCAACAGCCTTGGGAGCTCCAAAAGCGCATTTATTTGTAGCCCATTAAATAAGCACCACAGGTTTAGGGTTTAGGGTTAAGGAACCAAGCTGTGTTTGTCGGATTGACTACTTATTCGCACTTTACATTGCTGTCCTTCCTAGCAGTCCTAGTATCTTCATGATTGTTGATGAGACCATTGCGATATCGAGTGATAGTGCACTGTCTTCCGAAGCATTCATGATCGTCGATGAGACCATTGAAATATCGACTGATACGGTTGATGATATGAATCCTGCAATACCCATAGTAAGGAATACAGCATCATCCCCATAGTTTAGGGTCCTGAAGGTAATGCAGGGTTTGTATCATCAACAGCAGTGCACTCTCTTTCGACCCTGTTTTTCCTTTTTGGTTCAGGGCTACTGTAAAGTTCATGCATTTGTTCGTTGGGGGTTCCAGGCCGAATTTGGGGTTCAGGCTTTGTTTTGTTTCAGGGTTTACAGTAGGTCTTGAAGCACTCCCGACATCTTCCAACCTCCAATAATGAAGGAATATACTTTAAATTATATGAGGGATCCTATTATAACCTACATAAGCTATATCCTTCATCAAAGGATGTTGCAAGGTCGTGCTTGGTCTTCGTATTTGCACAACCCAGCGCGTATGAGGACGCAATGTCCAGCTGATAGGATGTACTAGCAGGGTTGCGGGCGAGGGATGATTGGGATTTAGGGTTTAGGATTCTAGAGTTATAGGGTTAGGGCCAACAAAGATTCGCGTTTCAGGGTCTAGGTAAGCTTAGATAATTAAGATCTCGACGTCAGGGTATAATTAGCACCAAATCCGAAACCTTCCTAAAAACCCCTAAACACCAAACTCTAGGCCGCCCCCGGCTCCTCCTAGTAAGCAAGTCGAGCTGTGCCCTGTCGGAAAAGAGCCGTCAAACCAAGAACACACACCCTAAACCCTGAACCCCTAAGCCTCTTAAACCCCTTCGAGCTAAACACCCTAAACCCTAAACCCCCTAAATCCTACGCGCGCCCGAAGCCTGCGCCAGCCGCAAGCCAGGTGTCGCATCCCCGGCATTTCGAAGGCCGGACGCTGACGTTTGTGAGAATAGGGTTTGGGCTTTAGGGTCCAGGGTTTAGGGTTTAGGGGTTTGGGAGTTCAGGGTTCAGGGGTTTAGGGGTCTAGGGGTTTGGGGTTTAGGGTTTAGGGTTTAGGGTTTGGTATGGAATAGGGTTTGGGGGGGTACCATCACTTCCTGGTTCTTAGTAGGGACTGGGGGAATGGGTTATTGGGATTACTGTAGGGGACCTTATTAGGCTATCATAGGGATCCATTCCCCCTTCCCTACTAAGAACCAGGGAGATCATGATGGTATGGTATAGTTAGAAGCGCTAAAGAATAAACATGGGTAATTATATGGGTAGTTCTCTAAATTAGGGTCCCTTTTAGGATCCCTTTTAAAAGGGTGCCGTACTGTAGTGGGGACCTTAAAAAGGGACCCTAATTTAGAGAACTACCCCTATCTACGCACACATATACACATACATACACGTATGTTTGGTTGTGTTTCGTGGCAGTCTTCCTCGAGGTTCTGGGTAGGTGGAAAGCCCAACACGGTGCATCCGTTCGGCACTGTCAATGAGGTCTTGAAGGTACAAGTGAAAGCCACCACAAACAGTAGATCTCTTCGCAAAATGTCAAGTCGCTTTATCCTCCTGATAATTATACTATACTTTATGATGCCCCATGACCCAAGTGTTAGCGTCCCTTGTATATGCAAGGCCAAGGCATGGGCATGCATGCGATCCGTAAAGAGGACTCGTACATCCGGCAACTGAAACTTCTGCACCTGACATGAGATCAAGCAAGTCTTTAGCTTTCGACGCAGGCCCTCCTCCAAAGGAGCTGAGCGACCGCGACCGCGAGCGTTTTGAAAACCTCCAAAGTAGGGTGTTGAAGGTTGCAGGGTTTGGGGCAAATCGATCCCCGAAACTGATTTGGAAGCCCCCCGACTCTCAGCAACCGCTCGGTGCATCAGTTGAAAGCAGCATTCTGAGATTCATGTTAAGCTTGTCAGTGGCTCCATCGCGACTTGCCCGAAGCTCAAATTCCAATGCCATGTTGGGGTACGACAGTGGTCTAAATCTAAAGCCTTCTGACCCAGCAATCACAAAGCATGACATTGTCATCCTCTCCAGCGTCATCTTCACCACTACCATCATGTTTCCATCATGGTTATCATCAATGTCACCCCCCTAGACCCTAAACCCTAAACCCGAAATTTTAATCATGATCAGATGCTCTCAAGGGTCACATCGCGACAGCGCTCATGTCATGGTCCTACGTCATGAAGGTGTATGCAAGCACGGAAGGCTCTTTAGCCATACTTTTTATAGCCAATGGGAGAATCTTTAAACTTCATGGCAAGATTTAGACATTTTGTCTGTCTTAGAAAATTTGAACTTGCTGCGGCCCGGTTCTTGAAGAAGAGAGTGCTCCTGATCCACACCTACATATGCTTGTGGATCGTGTTGAGATCATCCAAGATTCCCCTGATTATTTAGTAGTAGAGTAGGCCTAGGGGTCTAGGGTTTACAGTTTAAGAGTTGCGGGCACTGTAGCTGAGAGTCTTGGGCCTGGCTCAGAAAGATCTGCTGCCAGAGAGTGTTTGCAGAAGTCTACACCGGTTGACAAAGTTGCAACCGCTTGCGGCCGAAATGGGCTGTTGAGTTCTCCAACACTCTTCGAGAGGGTGTGGGTCAACAGCCAAGCCCCAACACTTAAGTCTCTTCTGCATAGGATCATAGGACGTCGCGGAACCCTTCCTGCGACGAACGCAGGCTGCATCGAAGTTGGCAAGGCGTACACCCCAAAGCCCTAAACCGTAAGCCCTTAAATCCCAAATTCTGAATCCTAAACCCTTAAACCTAAATGAAACCCAAGCTTTGCGTGGGGGAGGGGGGGGGGGCTTAGCGTTTAGAGTTGGATGACGGTTTGGAGTTGGTGGGTTTAGAACTTAGAGATATGTGCAAGAAATTGGTCTGCCGGCACGGTTGCACACCTACGACTGATGATATACATCCTGCATTAGCCAGAAGAATTAAGGAATATACCATAATTCCTATAGTTTAGGGTCCTTAAAGTAATGCAGGGCTTATGATTATGTCATCAACAGTAGTATAGCTCTGGTATCACCGTTCCTTAGAGTCGCAGGGCTCACCGGGCTCACCCCACCTGCACTTCACAACGCCTGCCATCTTAACAGTAAGCCTTGAATCATGACGTCAGCAACCTTAGACCCTTAAACCCCGCATCATGCAGTCAGCAGCCCTCACCCACTTCATATGCCCTAAGCCTCAAACCTTAAACCCAAAGCCCGAAACCCCAAACCCTAAACCTTAAACCCCAAACCCTAAACCTCAAACCCCCAACCCGAAACCCTAAACCTTAAACCCTAAACTCTAAACCCTCAACGCCACCCTCTCCCAGAGCATGGAGTGACCAAAGATTTCAAGACCATGGGATGAAACAAGTCTCATCGGCACTCGAAGCTAGAGGAGGGCTCGGGGCTCCTTGAATCGAACCTCAAGGTTTCGGCTTTTGGTGGTTTATAGGGTGGTGGAGTTTAGGGTTTGGGCTTTTGGGGGTTTCAGGGTTGAAAAGGGTGGTGGAGTTTAGGCTTTTGGGGTTTTGAGCCGGGGTTCGGTCCGTAGGCCACTGCCACCGCTTCTTTTGTGCCCTGTACTCTTGCTAATTTGGGCACTTGTACGCCATAGCGCATGTGACAATGTGTGATATGGGAAGTTCTCTAAATTGCGGGTCCCTTTCAGGATCCCTTTATCAAATAAGGGCTTCCGCGTTGCAGTGCAGATTTTTTGTTTTTTTGTTTTTGGGCAAATCTGGGACGGGCTGATTTCATTGCATGCTGGAATCTGGCTTTCATTTGCATGACATGACAAGATAATCTCACTGCAAACACTTGCACGCCGTTTGAACAGCGTCTGTTATTCGCAGCCTTCATGACTCAAAGTCGGGCATCTGGCCATGTAGATGGTAATCGGGATGTGGCGGAGGCACTGCGTCGTGCCCACTTCCTTGGGTCCATCGCTGCCAGCTTCAATAGCGAAGACCTGGTTGCCTTAGGGAACTATGCGCATTCGTTGCAAGCCATCCAGCAAGAGCTTCTTGTGGCTTATGTGACTGAGCATTAGACTGGTCCCATCTTGATTCAATATAGTCACCCTTCTTTGGGCTTTTTTTGTGACATGCACGTCATTTCAGCTTGTCTTGTTTTTTTGCACCTGCTGCAAATGCAGAAGAGTCGGGCAAAGTTCTGCGCCAATTTTGTGACTATTTCTGGAGCATTTTTTGTAAAATAATTGCTTAAAAGAAATCTGCGCGAAATCCGCGCTGCAAGCGGCGGAAAAATTTGTTCGGTCGTCGTTATGTTGAAGCTGTTGCTTGGAATCTTCTGGAGGGCTTCGTTGCGAGGATAGCAGCTTACATGTCGATTTTGTTTTAAGTTAAGGTTCGGTCGGGACAGTCCTACACTTGGCCTTTTGAGCACAGAGTTCCAGAATACATGAACCCCAGAATGTTACCGACAGTAAACATATCGACCTAAAAGTCTAATCTCAGTTCACATCTACGAGTTCCCTGTACCCCGGACTGGTGTTCAGTGAATATGAAGCCCAACCAAAATCATGAAATTTATCGGCGCCGAGCTTGTGCACGATCATCACCTCCAACTGTATAAGGGTGCCGTACTATATTTGGGATCTAAACACGGGCCCTACTTTAGAGAGCTGCCCACACGTTTCATTTGTGTGTGTTGCCACTCTCTTTTGTGGCGTCAGATTTCGGGTTTAGGGAGTTTACGGCCGGTTTTGCTAGCTAGCTAGTTGATGCCGAAGGTACTGTGCAGTTGAGGGTTCTGGAAGCCGTTGGTTGTTGTGGCAGGACTGCCCTACCTTTGTATCAGGACTTAATATAAAGGAAGTCGTAATAAGGAACCCTAAAGAGGGAGGTTTCTAAGGGTCCAGGTAGGGGTTTGGGGGAGCCTCGATCTCTTTGTGTTGCGCAGAATTGAACTTCCCAGTTCGACGCGTTGAGTCCCAGGGTTTAGGACGTGGGGTCCTTAGGGCTTACCTGCAGCCGAAAAGACCTGCCTTTTTAGGGTTCTTCTTGTGGTATATATTATTATATATATATAGATAGTTCCAAAACATGTAGGCCTTTTGGGCCACCGGTAGGGTTTAAAGATGCAGGTCCCAATTGTCTTCTCCCTCCGTTATCTTATGAAGTGCTTTGCATTTTGATCATGATAAAAAAACGCCAAAGGATAATCAGAGTTATCAGAGGGATCTTGTTATTGTGGTTCTAAAACCTGCTTAAGTTTCCCTCCTAAACCCAACATCCTAAGTTTCCCTCCTAAGCCCTACGTCCTAAACCCTACGTAGCCCTAAGGTTCAACATGTTTGCGGACCCTTGCAGAATCCGGGCAGCACTGCACAGCTTGTCATTTACCCTAAAGATGGAGCTGGACAATTACCAATACTTCAGGGTGCGATTACAGTTTAATGCGTGTGTAAAAGTGAGCATAGAAGATAGAAGCTTGAATGATTTCTCACACTGTTCCTTAAGTATTGGGATAAGAGTGTACTGTGCCTTCCGAACTCCTTCTCCTAATTTCAGTTTATTCCGGCCCGCACAGTCGGCTGGGCCTAAACGCTAAACCCTGAACCGTGGGGGATGTTGCGAATCTAGAGCCTGGCAAAAGCCTCTGCCTCTCAAAGGACCGAGCGCGCCTTCTTGGGAGAGCGGGTTTGGGGTTTTAGGGTGTAGAATTCACCCTAAACCCTAAACCCCTAGACCCCGAACCCTAAACCGTTCAGAGTTTAGGGAACAGAGTTCAGGGTTGAGGGTGCTGGGTTCCAAGTATATCAGTATATCTGCTCCCAGTAGGTAGCAAAGGCAGGATCTGACATAGTTGTCGGAAGAATTGCAAATATTCTTCCTGAATATGTCTAGGTAATACCCCCAAACCTTATTCTAATTGCTAAGGACCCTCCGTTTTTTGTTAGGGTTGCTTTGCAGAATCAATGGGCTGTGGAGCTGATCAAGTCCTGGGTACACCGGTCACCTCAACTCGGGGCACAGCTGGCAAGAGAGCGCCGAAATCTTCACCCTAAACCCTGAACCCCTAAACCCCTGAACCCCTAAACCCTAAACCGTAGCAAATCTTCATAGCCTCCGACACCTGTCTGGCATCATCCTGGGTTGGTTTAAGGTTTCTCGGCTTCGAACCTCAACACAATTGGTAGTTCTCTAAACTCGGGTCCCTTTCTAGGTCCCCAGTATAAAAACATAGGCACCCCAAAAGCACCCTTATTTAAAGGACAACCATATCACAGTTTGGACCTATGCCCTCACATACTCTCACTACTCGCCCATGGAAGGCACCTGGTTCTCAGGAGGTCAGCGCATCTCAGTCCGCCTGGTGACTTCGTAGCTGTCTGCTTTAGCCTGGCTTCAAGGCTTCTTAAGGCCCAAATGTACCCCAAAAGGGTATCGGGTTCAGAGGCCCTTACTGTTACCGGTCATCGGTCTTCAAGGTTTAGGGTTTAGGGTTCTCGGACTACGACACAGACCATGGCTTTAGCTGGACTCGTCTGAAGAAGGAGCAGACTTCTGCTGGTGTACGGCGCCAGAAGCGACGATCGTGACCAATGCACGTTGCTAGTAGAGCCTTTAATCACTGCGATCAAGTGTCCAGAACTCTGCGTTGTTTAATCTGCTTCGCTGACAATACACCAGGACACGTATTTTCGATGGCCCTCATGCTCACAATGTGAACACAAAAAGCATGTGCACCACAGCATCTACAAGATCCGCAGACCCTAAACGCTAAACCCCGAACGTTTCTCTCACTCCCTCTGTCTCTCTCTCTCTCTCTCTCTCTCTCTCTCGCTCTCTCTCTCTCTCTCTCGCTCCGCTTTCCCTCCTTTCCTCGGAGCCCTGGCAGCCAAACGACCTCACACGGATCTCGGTGACCGACGACGACGACGACAACACACAACAGCAACTCAGTAGCACTGTAGCTATCGCACTGAGACTAGCTACGATTACTGGAGAAAAGCCACGTCAAATGTGGACGTCGTGCTGTCAACCTGTTTGCAATCGTGTTCTCTCTCCCTCCATGCTATTTAACTTAACCCTCCCAGACCTCTACAGTCCAGCTCTAGCAAGTATTTTCAACCCAGACACCCGAAGTCCATGGCAGAGTGAGACTGCATCGAATTGACCTTTCGGCTGTCAGAGTCCTCGCGGAACGAGAAACCTGGAACTGGCAGTAGGGCTTATAGGGGCTCCTTCACTACATTATGGGGCTTAGGGTGCCTCTGTAAAGGGGGATCCATAAGGGATCTATTCAGGGTTTAGGGTTTAGGGATTTGGTAAGCGCAAATCCCTGAAGACTTCCTCAACATAGCGGGCATGACGCCGCCAGGAAGGTAAGAGAGGGGTCCTAGGACTGGAACACCGTAAGGGTCCATGTACCCAAACAGTATATACTCTGGCCTTAAACTAGTCCCTATATAGGTATTTGGGGCCAAAGAATATGCTATTTGGGCACATGGATGTTTAAGGGATCAAAATAATAACATCAAACAGGTGTCCAGGGCGCGCCCCTCCCTAAAAAATAGGGATTTGGTAGATCATAGGGTCAATAGATGTTGTAATGGGGGGCCCTGAGGACGAGGAGTGATCTGCCGCATGTTGCTTCGGCAGGCCTTCTTGAGGGTTTAGGGTTTAGGGTTTAGGTTTTAGGGGTTTGAGGTTTAGGTTTTAGGGGTTTAGGGTTTAGGTTTTAGGGGTTTAGGGTTTGGGGTTTAGGGTTTAGGGTACGATTCAGGCTGTTTTGGGCTTAGGGATAGCCAGGAGTCTGGTTGCGGTGCGGTGTGCACTGCCGGGGTTAGGGGGTTGCCCCAAACCCTAAAAGCCTAAGACACAGAAGCCCTAAATTAGGAGTACAAACAGCCGAGACAGCGCGTCAGTATTTTGTCGCGACTGAGTCTCGAGAGAACCGGAACTGCTTGGAGGGTCTCGGTTTAGGGTTTAGCGTTTGGGGTTTATAAAGGGTTTAGGGGTTTAGGGGTTTAGGATTTAGGACCTAGGATTTAGGGGGTTTGGGCGTAGGGTTTAGTTGGTATGTTGGCAAATCTGATGGTATAGCTACCGAATGCTACAGCGACAAAAAGGCTCATGGCACTTGCAGCCCGAATTCTTGCTACTAGCATAGGCGCCTTAATAACTACCTATGCTATGTTGGTGGCTCCTTAATAAACTTTTTCGTGATATACACCGGAAAGCCAATCTAATCTTTAAGGCCTCTACATTTAGGGCATTTCCAAGCAGTTCCTGAAGTCCAAGTGGTGGTTTGTGAGCATCTTGCAGTGGGCATGGCGAAAGCATTGCAAGATTCGTGCCCGGCGGTCAAGGTTTAGGACTTGGGGCTCGGGGTTAACTTAGACAACCGGCAACAGGGGGAATCATTGTCCTTTTTGACCTGGTACATTTTGTCTATCTGAGAAAGTTTGATTTTTTAAAAATTTTTGGGGGCTCGATTATAGAAGAAGAGAGACAAACGATGAATGCATGGGGCTTCAAAGCTGCAGGCTAGGATGGGGCTCGCAAGACTGTACTACAAGTTTAGGGCTTAAGGTTTAGAGGCTTTCCCACTCGCAATATGTGCCAGAAAGAACGAGACCTTCGACAGCTTTCGTTGGAGTCTGGATAAACGAAATAGCTTCCGTAAGCCCTATCACTGATCGCAGTCTCTTTCGCAGCCACTGCATCGGCGGCCGCGTCTCTTCGGACTTCCTTTGGAGTTCCCTAATAAGGCCCCCCCCCCCATAAATTATGCAGGAGTTCCCTACTGAGGCCCCCATATTCTGTAGGAGTTTCCCATGAATGCCTCCATACTATGTAGAAGTTCCCTATGAAGGCCCCCGGTATTAGACATCGGAGTCTCATGCTTTCGCTTCGACCTGCGTGCTTTTACCAGCGACCTCGAAGAGGCCGCGCTGACCGGTCGCCATGGGACAAAAGAAGGGTTTAGGGTTTAGGGTTCTCGTTAGGGGATTTAGATTCAAGCTACCATAATACAGAAACCATACTATTTACCATAGATCCTTAAGCCCTAAGCCCTAAACCGTAACTTATACTAATATGATAACTCAAATAAAATCCGATAACAAGAACCCAGAAGAGGATCTCGGAAACGGAAGATCTCCGCTACTGCCACTACTACTACTTCTACTACCAGAGCTGCCTAAACCCCTAACCCTAAACCCCCCCAACTTAAGCCTAAACCCTAAACCGCCCAAAAACCCTAAACCCCCCAACTTAAGCTTAAACCCTAAGCCCTAAACCAACTTAAGCCTAAACCCTAAACCCCCCAACTTAAGCCTAAACCCTAAACCCCGCGAACGTAAGCCTTATCCCTGAACCCGATAAAGCTTCATGTGCCCGGCCCTGCTCAAGCACTCCAAATCCACGGTCTTACGCCGTGCCTTGGAGGGTTCCGCCGGGCTTCCTACAATAAGTAAAGAACGACGTGGGTAGTTCTCTAAATTAGGCTCCCTTTTGGGGTCCTTTCTTATAAGGGTGCCGTACTATAATTCTTGGGGATTTAAAAAGAGGGACCCCAATTTAGAGAACCGCCCATGTACCCCAAGATGTCCAAAAATATCTATGCTAACGTTTAAGGCCCTTATATATCCCACTTTCATGGTTAAGGAAATTTTTCGCAAAATTCAAAAAAACATACCCTACTACACCTATAACCCTAAACCCTAAACCCCTAAACCCTAAACCCCTAAACCCCCAAACCGCTAAACCCCTAAAGCCTAAACCCCTAAACCCTAAACCCTAAACCCCTAAACCCCTAACCGCTAAACCCCTAAAGCCCTAAACCCCTAAACCCCTAAAACCCC
>CAJNJA010014654.1:163-12102 GCA_905231915.1 Symbiodinium necroappetens | reverse complement strand
AATATAGTACCCTACACAGTAGGATCCTTAATTATTATAAGGAGCCCAAAATAAGGTACCCCCTTATTTTCGGAAAGTCCCATGACGGTCCCTGTTTCGGTTTCAGCTTCGTCTTGGGGAGAGACCCCCACAAGAGCCACGAGATGTCCACAGTTTGCCACAGTCTCTTCACGGCATGTGGTCGGCTAAATCGGCAGTCTGGCAGAAAAAAAACTGGCTAGAGTATACTGCGGTTGATGATACAAACCCTGCATTGCCCATAACAACAAATATACCATAATTCCCGTAGTTTAGGGTCCTTAAGATAATGCAGGATTTATATCATCAATACTAGCACGATCATGCTTCTTTGGAGAATCCCTGCCTTCTGAAGAACCCCATGTAGGGTTCAGGTTAAACCCACAGCCCTAGGCATCCCGAAATCTGAGCTCGTTTAAACCCAAAGCATCAACCCTAGAACCCTTATGAAAGGGTTCAGGATTTAGGGTTCGGGGTTTAGGGTTTATAGATGTTTATAGGGTTCAGGGTCTATAGGGTTAATTGGTCGATGCTCTCGTTCTTAAGACCGCTTATGAAGCCGAAGTCCTCCACTTCCCCGGCACCTCCTTGGCGGCTGCTAATCGCTCCGGCAGCTCGCTGACCAGCGCCTGGCACAACGCTTGTTAAGGGACAAAAGGAGAGACCCTCAAAGGGACCCTTGGGGCTATATAAGGGCTTTCTGAGACTATCTAAGGGGTACATAAGGGTTATATAGTTATATAGGATATTAGGATTAGGGGTCCCTTCTAGGGGTCCCTCCTATTGTCCCTTAAGCTTGACGTTTCGGTGCTGACTGTCTTAGGGCTTGCTGGTTCCCTGTTGGGGCTATGATGAAACAATGGTCAGTCTTTAATCCTTATCAGTAAGGCTTTTCCATAATGTAGACATAATGAACTAATGATCAGTTTTAATCCTTATTGGGTTTTTCCATAATGTAGAATTGTAGCCAACAAGGACTTCGTTTAGGCTTGCATAAGGCTCAGGAACCACCGTTGATGATAGAAATCCTGCATTACCCATAATAAGGAATATCCCACAATTCCCATAGCTTAGGGTCCTTAAGGTAATGCTAAGGATTTCTATCATCAGCCGTAAGACTTACCAGTAGCGCTTATCGGATCTAGGGTCTCAGGGGTTTCGAGCTTAGGATCTAGGGATTGTTTTGTGGTTCAGGGCTTCCGGCTTAAGGTTTAAAGCTTAGGGTTTAGAGTCTAGGGTTTAGGGTTTAGGGTTTGGCTTAAGGTTTAGGCTTCTGTGCTCAGCATCTCGCTTGCTCAGGCTCTCCCATTACAAATGCTCTCACGGAAACATTTAAAGCCCCCCGAAACTTCCCTAAACCCTAAACCCTAAACCCTAAGAACCCCAAGGCATCCAACTCAAAACCCCAAACCTCCTAAACCTTGTAGTAAATCTGATTGAGCCCATAGAAACCCTAAACTCTACACCCTAAACGAGCCCTTAGAAACCCTAAACCTTGGTAGCAACCCTTCTAAAAACCCCTTGTGGAACCATAAAAAGGAACCCTTGAGCAACTCCATGCCGAACTGATCAAAGGCAATAAACCCGCAAGCTCTCTATAAGCCCGAAACCCCCACACCTTGGATAACTCAAAGTCTTTCCTTTAACGCGAACAAATTTATTAAACCTTGCAACAGTCTAAATTGTATATCGCCCGACTAGACTCTGAGGTTCTACACTCCAAAGCCTAACCTGAACCCCAAACCCCAAGCCTGAACCTGCCACTCAAAAACCACCGGGAAACAGGCCTGCAGCTTCTGGGTTTGTACTTGCTGGGTTCTTGTTAGGGGATTTATTTTAATTTACCATAATAACGAAACCATATTATTCTCACAAGAAAACCGTTTAGGGAATTTGAAGTGGCCTAGGAGACGAAGGCAGTGTAAGGTAGTGTGGGGTTTAGGGTTTAGGGTTTGGGGTTTAGGGTTTAGGGGTTTAAGGTTCAGGGGTTCAGGAAGTTTAGGGTGTGTGGGAGTTTAAGGCTTCTTGCGCAGTACAGTTCCCCTCCGTAACTTCAACTTCGAATCAGGTAGGCCCGAGGCAAGCCACACCGTTTGAACAAAATGGGACCCCGAAAGTGAACACATGCCTAAACCCTTCTATTAAACCCTAAACCCCTAAACCCCTCTATGATACCCGAAGCCCTAAACCCTTGAAACCCCTAAAATCATGCCGGCCTCTTCGATGACAGAAGTTAGCTCATGCCTTCGCAGAGATCCAGTATTTGCAGGATCGGGGACTTAGTAAGCGAGTATAAGACGTCAATAGCTGTAGTTGGCTTATACCGTCGTAACCCTGATTACTAAGTCCCCTTGTTTGGGGGGGTAGTCCTGCAAAAGCTTTGGATTCGGAATTCTCTTTGAAACCCCTTTCTCCGAGAAGAGACATGTTCTTTCCTACGGTTGCTGATATACATCCTGCATTACCCTATCATACGGAATAGACCAAAATACCCACACCTTACGGGTCCTTAAGGTGATGCTAAGGATTTAGACCATCAACCTGCAGAAACCCTTCTAGATCCCGTTAACCCGAAGCCCAAAACCCTAAAGCCCTAACTTATCATAAATAAAGAACCCTAAGGAATCATATGGGGTATTCATTTAGTTCTGGGTCTGGTGGGTCCTTCCTTTCCTTGGCACTTTTCTGGTGTGGAGTCTCTTTCGGAGGGCCTTTGGGGTCTTCAAAACCCTAAACCCTAAACCCTAAATCCTAAACCCTAAATCCTAAACCCTAAACCCTAGAATCCTAAATCCTAAACCCTGAACCCTAAACCCAGAACCCTAAATCCTAAACCCTAAACCCCTATAGAGCCCTAAAGGTCTTAGTTTCTGAGTTCATAAGCCCAACAACGTCTACACTTTCAGTCTTATAGGGGATTAGAATATCTCAAAAAGCTTATAAAGTAAAGCCATGCAGCTACTGAGAGATGAAACCCAGCTGAGCGCCGAAAATTTAAAAGAAACCTTTCTGAGGATCTCCCCGGACTCCCTAAAGCAGCATAGCAGCCAAAACCCCTGCAAAGAAGCCTCAAAAAAAGCACCCCCATATAGGTAGTTCTCTAGTTTAGGGTTCAGGGTTTAGGCTGAGGGTCCATTTTTAGGGTCTTTTATATAAGGGTGCCGTACTACTACTATCTGGGGGACCTAAAACGCGACCCTACTTTAGAGAACTACCCGTCTCCGCAGAAAGCAAAGTTGTAGCTGCTAGGACTGAGAAGCCTCCAAGACGGCAACCTCCCCAATCAGCCGTTTTTCTGGTCTACGCCTATGTTTCAGGGCTTAGGGTGTAGGGTCTATGTCTATGTCTAAACCCTGCGTATCCCTGAAACCCGTAAGCCCCATAACAACCTGCATCAATACCACCGAATCTCTTTCTGCTAACGAACCTGAAAATGGGATTTGCAGCAGCACCGCCACAAAATCAGCTTGGTAAAGGTATGAGTTCTAGTGCTCCTAAACCCTGAACCCTGAACCCTAAACCCCAAACCACTTAAGCTAAGTCCCCTAACGAGAACCCAGTCTTGCAAGGAGCTCTACACGAGGTAGCCCTCCCTCTCAAGGGGACAAGGGCAAAGCTTCTCAGAAGGAGTCATAAGGTCCCTGAAGTCCTGAGGTACAAGGGTTTAGGGTCTGGGCTTCGGGGTTTAGGGTTCGGGGTTTAGGGTTCAGGGTTTAGGGTTAAGGGTTAAGGGCTTATAGAAAATTGTACAAGGTTCGGAAGAACAAAGATTTCCACTGCACCAAGCTCTGCACTCACTGGCCCCCCTTCGCAGGGCCTGGCGGATGCGGCTTTGGGGCTAACCCTCAACCCTAAACCCTAAACTCTAAGCCCTGAGCCCTAAACTCTAAACTCTTTACCCTAAACCCCGAACCCCCGAAACCTAAACCCGAAACCATCTTCGGGTTTAGGGGTTCGGGCGGGGGCCGCTAGTCACTCGGGTGTAGGAGGTGTATAAACGGTTTTAAGTTTAGGGTTCAGCAGCTCCTGATCCTAAATTACTATATGAAAAAGAGCTTCGTTTTGTTTATTGTTTTTGTAAGGGCCCTTTTCCGTCTGCACGAAGGTCTATGAAAGAGAGGTTTAGGGTTTAGGATTTAGGAGGCGTATAGGGTCCACCCTTGAACAACCATAGCCTGCTTTATGGTAGTGTATTACTATAAGGCCTAAGATAGATTAGATAGCGACCCGACAAAAAGGTAGGGTTGTGGGCAGTTCAAGGTAGGGGTTATGAGCTTCGGGTTTAGGGTTTCTAAGCCCTAAAACCAGGGTTTCTAAGCCCGCCCTGAAACCCAAACCCTACCCAAACCCAAACCCAAAACTCCAAACCCTAGGGTTAAGGGTTTAGGCTTTAATAATTAGAATAGGGTTTAGGGCGTAGGGTTTAGGGTTTAGGCCTTAATACTTAGAGCAGGCTTTAGGGCTTAGGGTCAAGGCCTTAAAAAGTAGAATAGGGTTTAGGGCTTAGGTTTAGGGTTGGGTGTAGAGTTTAGTGGCTCAGGACTTGCATGTGGGTTTGCTAGGGTTTGGAAGGGATTTGGTACAAAAAACCGGCAAGTCGGGAGCTTCAGGAAGAAGGAGCCCAGCGCCCCCTAGCTTCTAGGCTCCTTCAAACTCCAAACCCTAAGCTTAAAGGACACTACAGGTGGGGAGTTTAGGGTATATAGGGCTTCTACTAAGGCAGTATAGACCTTCTAGAAGGCTCCTATAACGGTAACTACCCACCTGAAAATGTCCTAGATAAACCCTAAGTACATAAGGTGCGCCCAAGTTACTCCGATACCCCCAACCGCAAACCCTTGAAGACTAAACCCCAAAAGCCCTAATCCTAAACGCGAACTCAATACCCTAAGTGGCCCAGGATCCCAAAGCCTAACCCCAAAAGCCCTAAGCCCTAAACCCGAAATGCCATGAAACCTGGTCCGTCAACTATAACCATACACCTCATGTAGAAACCGTTAAAAGAGCCCTCGCAAGACCCTTGAAGGAACGCCCGTTGTGTTTTTGACTGCCACCCCGGCCTCTGCCACCTTTGCCAAGTCGAAACTGAAGATCTCTTCCAGACCATCTGCGCAGCCATCCTGGATTTCAAGGGTTTACCATAAGTCTCCCTAAGGGTCCGAGTACCTAATAATCATATACTCTCCCAAATATTAACCTAGATAACTACTATCTGCAACTTAAGTACCTTATTATCAATTATCGGGTCCTTCGGACCCTTAGGGTCTAATCTCCAAATGGCCCCCCTTTTTGAGGGTCTAACAACGAAATTTGAAGAGCATACGGTAATTGAGGAATCCGAAAAATGAGGGTGTGAAGCGTTCAGTTCGGGTGAGGCTTAATCCCAAACCCTGAACCCTCAACCCCTAAACCCTAAATCATCCCAACCCCTGAACCCTCAACCCTAAACCCCTAAACCCTAAATAATCCCAAACCCTGAACCCTCGTGGTGGTGGTGGTGGTGGTGGTCTCATCCCTCTTCGCCCTCATCTGAAACTCCTAAGCTCGCTTGGAACCCTTCTAGCCTCATAGATCCCTTCAGAAAAGTAGTAGGCCACAACCTCCCAACCACAGGTCATACTCCCCCCCAACTCTAGATTGTTGAATGCACAACCAGGCTTTAGGATAGAGTAGCCAGTGGGTAGCTTTCCGACATGCGATGGGCCTCAAAACATCGAATACGGTTGGTGAGGCGGCGTAAATGGGAGAGTACTCTTGTAACATTACCATGAAGGTCATGAGTATTGCTGTTGCTGAATTCCCAGAGAACCCAATACACCTCCTAATTAAGGAATATACCTTAAATCGTAATTTTAAGGACCCCATAATTTAAGGTATATTCCTTAACTAAGGTGTATTGGGCTCTCTGGGTCATATGTCGAACCCATGACAAGCAACACTAAAAGGCAGGTTTTCGGCTACAGGTAGGGTTTAGACTGTTGACGTCTCCGGTGTGGAGCCGTTGGTCGGAAGCTTGCGAAGAGTGCTCCTCCTTGGAGTCCCTTGTGATGAAAGCTCTCACTGCTTTCGGGGGCCTGGGGGTGTTTAGGGTTCAGGGTTTAGGGGTTTAGGGGTTTTGGGTTTAGGGGTTAGGATTGGAGTCATAGGGCTTAGGTTTTCGTGTGTTTCGGGTTTGATAGACGCGAAGATGCGTATGTCCCGAACGCAAGAGAACCCGAAGCCAACATCGACAACCGAATGCGCGAAGCATACGGTGTGTCTTCATCCAATGGTTCAAAACCGTTACTTCGTTTGTGCAACAAAAGAAGATCCCATAACATAGGCCCTTAATACGAGGATCCCGTATATACACGGGGAACTCTACGAAGTACCAAGTTCAATCTCGCTGGGAAAGACTTAGCAGCTGAATGGCGGCAGTTCAAACTTTTCGGCATAATAGAACCCCCTACAAAACCAAAGGTGTACACTTTTTTGGGCTGATGAGCTCAGGTACTAAGAAGAGTATAGGAAAGCCCAACTCCCCCTAAACCCTAAGCCCTAAACAGTCTAGGACAGCCCAACTCAACACAGGAAGCCAGGATCCTCTTCATCATCTTCGTCGTCATCCATGAAAACGAAGTTCAAGGCCTTGCTGTTGCCTGGAACCCAGTGAGCCCCAGGCCCCCCTTATTAAGGAATGTAGCTAAAAGCATAATATGAAGCCCCTTACATTTCAAAGTTTATTCCTTAACTTCTTATATATATATATATTTTTTTTTGAGGAATATATTCCTAAAAAAAGGGGTCTTGGGCTCTCTGGGAAGAACGTTGCGTTCACCGGGGCCGTTCAACCCCTAAAGGTCCTGCGCCACACACGCCTTTCAATCCTCCACTCGTAACTCGTGACCCTGAACCCTAAACCCCATAGGGTTTTAAAAAGAGTTTAGGGTTTAGGGGTTTAGGATTTCAGGTTCAGGGTTTAGGCCCCCTAAACCCTGAACCCTAGACTCTAAACCCTAAACCATGAACCCTAGACTCTAAACCCTAAGCCCTGAACCCTAGACTCTAAACCCGAAGCCCTGAACCCGAAAACTTCCAACACCCCAACCCCTAACCCAGACGCACCTGAACCGGGGATATGAACCCGAAGCCATACGCAGTTTAAGCTCTTACAGAGAACAAAGAACCGCAACCCCCCAAAGAAACCCTGATAGTAAGCCCTCAATGGAACCCTCCTAGCCGTTAACGAAAACCTAAAAAACCCAAATCTAAATCCCAAGCCCTTAGAAGCCCTTAGAAGCCCTAGAAGCCTCGAAAAGAATCTTCAAAGCCCTGAAACCCTTACCCTCAAAGGACTCGTCTTTTAAGGCTTTTGGGCCCAAAGACCCTAAACCCTAAACCCAAGCCCTATTATATAAGGCTTCTGGGCTCCGTTGATGCTAAGGGATAGGAGCCGTTCAGAGAACCCGGGGGCCCCTAGATGAGGGGGTTTACTTTTGAAACAAGGCCTTGATGTCTCAGGTTTAGGGGTTTAGGTGTGTAGGGGTTTAGGGGTTTAAGGGTTTAGGATTTAGGAGTTTAGGGGTTTAGGGGTGTAGGCGTTTAGGGGTTTAGGGGTTTAGGGGCTTAGGCGTCTAGGGGTTTAGGGGTGTAGGAAGAGGGTTCCTCTGAGGCCTTCGCGGCTCAAACTTTAAGGGTCGAATATGTCGGGGCTCCGTTCATGGAGGCACCAGGAATCCACTTCCAGAACCCTTTAAAGTCCCCTAAACCCCTAAACCCTGAACCCTAAACCCTGCCTAAACCCTGAACCCTAAGCCCTGAGCCCTAAACCCTAAAGGCCCAAAACCCAATAACCGCATTTAAAGGCCCCACAGAGTCCTCTTAAAGGCCCCATTGAAAAAGGCCCCATAGAGCCCCATTAAAGGCCCCGTTCAAAAAGGCCACATAGAATCCCCTTAAAGGCCCCCCTGACAAGCCCCATAGAGTCCCCTTAAAGGGCCCTCAAAGCCCAAAGGTCCCATTTAACGGCCCCCTAGAGTCCCCTAGAAGGCACCATAGAGCCCCCTTAAAGACCCCATAGAGTCCCTTTAAAGGCCACATTCAAACCCCTAAACCCAAAACCTTAAAACCCTAAAACCCTAAAACCCTAAACCCTAAAAAGACAAGGAGGCCTGAGCAAAAAGGCCCTGGCCTCGGGCCAGTCGGGCCAAAGTGGTGGCCTCGAAGCCGAAGACCGTTTCGAGGCTGGCGCCTCATCGGGCTTCCCTTAAAGGGCTCCTTTAAGGGTTCCTTTTAAAGGGTTCCTGGGTTCCTTTAGGGGACGCTTTAAGTGTTTAGGGTTTTAAAGGGTTCCTTTAAAGGGCTCCTTTTGAAGGGAAAGGAACCTTCAGGACGACTGGGGCTCCATGCTACGCCTGTAGTGCCCTTTAACGGGACCTATCACAAAACCCTATGGTACCATTTTAAACAGCCATGCGTTTATTGAAGCCTTGCAGGAACCCTTGAAGGGATCGGTTTGAAGAGTTAGGGCTACTTTAAGGCTTCCTTTACGGGCTCCATCATGCACAGCTATCCAGCTTGAAGAGTTGACGATTCCTTTAAAGGTTCCTCCAAGGGTACTCTAACGATGGCTCTTAGGGTAGTTCTCTACAATACGGTCTCTTTGTAGGTCCCAAAATAGTACGGCACCCTTATAATGCGGACCCTAATAGGGACCCTGATCTTAGTTGCTGAGTTCATAAGCATAAATAAACAAGGGTACACTCTCAGTTCAAAAAAGGGATTATATTGTTCCAAAAAGTTTATTCAGCAGGCTTGGGGGTTCCTGTACAGGTTCCTAACAAGGGGCCTTGGGCTATTTTTTAGGGCTTAGGGGTTTAGGGTTTTGGGTTTAGGGTTTGGGGTATTATTAGGGTTTCTCAGGGGTTTAGGATGTACAGCTTGGCGGGGTAGGTAGTCTACTGTTGATGACATAAATCCTTAGCATTTCCTTGAGGACCCCAAACTATGGGAATTATGGTATATTCCTTATTCTGGGTGATGCAGGATTTATATCATCAACCGTAATCAGGGCTTCTTTCTATCTAGGCTTTCGGAGAGTAGAAACTACAGGGCTTGGGGCTGGAATTGATTGTAATAAAGGGCTCTGTGTAGGGCTTTGTGATTGATCACAGCCTTTACATCGCCAACGACTCTTTCAAAACCAAAATCATAGACACGCTGGGCCATGAAGGCCCGAATACCCATAGACACCCTCATCCGAAACCCTTTAGCCTAGACTCTGTACCTGAATTCCTAGACCCGCAGAAATCTATATAGGGGCCTTAGTAATTAGAATAGGGTTTTGAGGTATATTGCCATACTATATTCATACCAAACTACTATTGGTAATTATGTAGGCTCCTATGTAAACCTCAGAAATTTAACCATCCTTGCCCTTCAGCTGAATTCCAAGCCAACCGCATCAGAGGGCCATGTCTACTCAATTCTCGAAGACACCGACCCGGAAAAGGCCTGCAAAAGAACTGACCCGACCCTAAACCTGATGGTATACGCTGAACCCTGAAACTCCAATCTGAGCACCTCGCTCACAGCTTTACGCCGTCCATGATTAAACGCCCTAAAGCGCTAAACGCCAAGACGAACACGGTTTAGGGTTTAGGGTTTAAGGTTTAGGGCTCAGGGTTTAGGATGTAGGGTTTAGGGTGTAGGGTTTAGGGTGCAAGGTTTAGGGTTTAGGGCTGTAAGCACTAAAGGCATCAACGATAAACTTACTGCTCTAGGCTCTGAACCACAAGACCACTGAACCAACAAACATTATGTGCCCGAAGCCAAACCCTAAACCCTAAACCCTCTATACTCGAAACTGACACCTACGCCCGCAAGCCGGCATTTCTATATGACCACCTCATTCCTTTCAGGACCCTAAACCCCAAACAGTAGGCCGCTAGCCTCCGTCATCACTCGCATCGCTTTGAGCCCTTTCCTTCGCGCAACTTTCCAGCTTGGCGTTCAACCGTTGGGGTTTAGGTGTACGGTTTAGGGTGTGGGGTTTAGAGTAAAGCCTAGAGGTTTAGATTTAGGGTTTATAGTTTAGGGTTTGGGGTTTAGGATAAAGCTTCCGGGGATATGGTTTGGGGTTTTGGGTTTTAGGATAAAGCTTTGGAGGTGTTTAGGGTTTAGGGTTGAGGGCTTTTGGTTCAACGTCGGGGATTCAAGGGGTCGGGCATTCAGGGTCTATACACAGCGCTAGGTTGTGCCCTAAATCCTAAACCCTCAACCCCTAAACCCTCTCAACCAGATTGCTGCTGGCACTGCTGCTGAGCTTGCCAAGCATCGCCAAGGAAGCGCCCTAGGACACAGTCCAAAGAGGACCAATTGCGATGAAGATGCCATTCTTCCAGACTGCTTGCAGGGACTTGTCCCAAAGTTGACGTCACTGGTTATGCGGGACAAAAACGCATTCAGCAAAACACCCGTAAGTCAGGTTTGGCAACTGTTGCTGGCAGCCGTCGGTGGTCAGCTAACCACTCATTCTCTTGCTGGCGCAACTTCCACCACCCAATCTGCCAAGGCATGCGCCGGGGGGAATATTTAGTTTACAGCATTGGTTGACGAAAATATTCGTGGCGCGAACACAACATACCAGGCCTCAGTGTCCCAGTCCCAGACCCCCAAGCTGGGCGGGGTGAAGCTCTTAATCGGATTGGCATTCTGGCTGTGTCGAGAGCCACATGCAGAGCTTCTTTAGTGTAACAGGCTTCCCAGCGGCAAAGGCGCTGTCGCGGACATGTCCATCGCATACCTGGGCAGCTGTGCCACTGCATACTGGGTGTACTGGGCAGCGGTCTGGCTACCTAGCCAAACCCTAAACCCCAAAAACCCTAAACTCAAAACCAAAGGAGGCGGGGTGTTGGGCTTGAGCATAGGTTGACAGCTTGACCCTCCACCTTAGGGTTTTAGGGTTTAGGGCTTTAGGGTTTTTAGGTTTTCGGGTTTAGAGTTTTTGTGCTTTAGGGTCTTAGGGTTTAGGGCTTCAGGGTTTCGGGTTTAGGCTATGTGAAGCCGTCGAGCCCTTAGTAGCCTTCTTGAAGGGTCGGACAAGAAGGCAAGCTGGGGTCGAGTTACGGCTTGAAAGTTTCGGGCCTATTTTCAGCCTTCAGGGCTGAAGGCTTGGATTATACTTTCTCCGATGTACTACATTATTTCGTATTATATATATATACACACTGTATACGTATATGTATATACTATGACATCTATCTATCTATCTATCTATCTAATCTATCTATCTATGTATTGAATTACGTGGGGCTGTCGGCCTCGGGCCGGGTATAGGACTGAGGTTTACGTTTTTGAAGGCTTTACATTGTCATGCAGGTGCTCCCAGGAAGTCGAAGCTAGAATGGCTGGGGTCCTCTCTTCTTCAACAACCAGGCCGAAAAAAGTTCAAACTTTTTAAGGGTAGACCTAGTATAAAAGGCCAAAAAGTTTAAAGTTCTCCCATTGGCTGTCGAAGGGTCGAGCATGATGCCCTAGTCCGTGGCATGTTGCGTTATTCGATACCGCGTCTTGTCGGGCTCCGGCTGCAGGTCTTTTTTGGTGGGCACTTTGCAAATCCTAAGGGTCCAAGGTCCAAAGGACCGAATAATAAGGTACTTTGGTTGCGGAAAGTAGTTATCTAGGTAGATGTTTGGGAGGGTGTATGACTATTAGGTACTTGGGCCCTTAGGGAAGAAAAGGGCCCGAGGATGCATTCAAGTTCACATCACTAGAAGTATTACTATCTCCAGCGTCATTCTGGCTTTGAGTGTGATGCTTGCCTCTATTCTTCTCATTGCTACTCCTCTACCTATCCTGCTGCTAGGATGACTCTTCAGGGATTTAATTTAAGTTACCATAATCGGGATCTATAGAAACAATAGACCCTAAACCTTAAACCC
>CAJNJA010014653.1:481-37719 GCA_905231915.1 Symbiodinium necroappetens | reverse complement strand
GGTCGTGGTCGTGGTCGTCGTCGTGGTCGTGGTCGTGGTCGTGGTCGTGGTCGTGGTCGTGGTCGTGGTCGTGGTCGTGGTGGTGGTGGTGGTGGTGGTGGTCGTGGTCGCGGTCGCGGTCGTGGTCGTGGTAGTGGTAGTGGTAGCAGTAGTAGCAGCAGCAGCAGTAGTAGTAGCAGCAGAAGTAGTAGCAGTATATAGTTGAGTCCATCATGGGCTTAAACATGCCGAGGAACTCAACCTCACAAGTGCATTTTATTTTATCGGATTTAGGATTTCATTCTGTCTCTTTGGCATATGTGCGGTCTGCAGGGGTAACAAAAACAGCTTAGATGTCCAAACATTTTTCTGAGTAGTGTTCACGAAATGGAAACAGGCACCCGAATGATTGAATCGAAGAAGAGGTAAGAACACTGTATTCTTCAAGTACTGGGCCGAAGTTTAATGTAGCTGCCTTAATTTTATATTCCAATGTAGCAATACAATCATAAAGACTGAGGCTTTGGGTAACATGAGTTAACAAGTCAACGGCTATCTTCGGATGACCTGCCTCCAGTCTCAAACGCAGAACATCCACCTGGCTGCAGCATCAAACTCCCCCGGAATACACATCAATTCCTTTACAATTTGACGCTCTGAGCCCTGGATGCTGTGCATCTAAGCCGTTGTACTTCACACTGGATTCTCCTATCTTTGCAGCCTACAGCCCTAATCATGAAATCTGGACCCTCCGAAACCGCTAGATCCTGCGCCTACAAGCTGGAAAATCCCACAGAGAGATTACAGAAGCCTCTACAAAGGATAACTTTTAGGTACTTCGCACCCTTCAAAGCTGTATAGACTCTTTTGGAACCCTTCAAACCCTTGTTGAACCCCCTGCAAAACCTCCCCTAGACCCAAGAGTAACTTAGTAATAAAAAGGGTGCCCTTTTTGGTTTAAAGGACTTTATAAGGGAACCTGAGCCCTAAAAAAGGGAATAAGGGCCTACTCTGGGTCCTAGTCCTAATACTAAAACCCAGTCCTTCCCGAAACCCCAGTAACAACCTGATTATTGAACCAAGTAAAGCCCGTCTAAATCACCATTAAGCCGGGCAAAATCCTACTACCAAAACCTTCTACAACACTGTTGAAACATCCGCTGAGCCCCTGGCATAGCCAAGAAATCCTACTAAGCTCTTCTTCCAACTGTACTACATATAGCCCCGCTTTTTCACCCCAGCAAAACCCCTAAAAACCCGTTACACCCCGTTGCCACCCTTGCAGAATTCCTCCAAAATTTCAAAACCCATTGAAAGGCACCGAGGATGTCACTCTGCAACGTGCACTTCGAAGTACATCTGGGGGCCAGAAGCACTTACACACCTTCACAAGTCGGCCGCATGGCAGCTGCGTCCTTTGTGCTGTCTTCGCTGTAGCGCTCCCATCTCCGGATCTTGTTGCTCTTGCTGATAGCTCGGTCGCCGTGGTCGCGTTCACGACTGCGGCTGTCCATACGTCTCCTCCGGATAGCATCGGCCAATGAGCTCGTCGAGGAAGCGGGCTCTGAAAGCAGTTTTGAAACGACCACGCCGTACAAGATGATGTAAAGCCCTTCCAAGACAAGTACAACCAGGCTAAGACGATAAACCATTGGTAACAAGATCCGCCAATAGACCACCCAAAACATGTCAGTTCTTAGCTCTGTAAGTATTCTGTGTACGTACGAATTGAAAAAATGGATCTTGTCCCGTAGGTATTTCCCCCAAAATGTTCATCCCATCGCAGCAGGAACCGAAGCCATAATATGTAGATTGCAGGTACGGAGGAGATTGGACACAACAGTCATGACACCGCCGCTGTCGGCTGTTTTTTGCACGTCTGGCCCTCGTCGGCATGCAGCTGCATGGCGGCAGAACATCCAAAACGATCGGCTTGCCCGGCAGACACGGCATGGGAGACTTGGCCAGTGGCTTCCCCAAAGCAAACGTCTTGATCTTATACAGGATGTTGCGCGCCTTTCCCCCGTCAACCTCTAGAGTCATTCCGAAACCCTACTGAACAAACCGCGCGAACACCCAACACAAAGCTTGCGAAAAATACCAACCTTTAATTACAAGACCCTATCAGAACCCGACTAAAAACCCCAACCAAACCACAACCAGAACCCTACAGCTCCGAGGAGGCCGGACAAACCCGGGTCATAAAGAACGAGTGTTTAGGGTTGAAAGTTGAAGGTGGTGTATAAGGGCTTCGGGCGTCTTTTACCGCTGCAGAGCTTTGCTCAAGCGGATAAGGGGGGTATGCGACCTTATTCGCTGCCTACCCGAAAAGATCCTACAAGCGCTCTCGAACCTTACTAAAACGCCACTCAGACCCAAGCCAACCCTAGTAGAACCCTACTACAACAACTCCCGACTGAAACTCTCTTAAAATCATCTAAGAGCCCAACTACAAGGCCAACTACAACCCCACTAAAATCATACCAAACTCGACTGCACGTCTACCAACACCCAAGTGGAACCTCACGAGCCGGTTGCCAAAATCATTTTCAAGCGCACTAAAGCCCGGAGAGAGTCTTGCTTAAACTGAAACTCAAGTAACCAAGTAGTACCTGGACCCTAACGAACCTACCTCGTTAGGGTTCCTTATTATGAAGTCGTTATATACATCCTTAGAAAAGGTATGTTATTTGGGGTTAAGGTATCCTTAAAACACCAGCTGCGAAGCTTGAACTTTCGACCTCGCGTTGCGCTGACCGCATCTCTTCGCGCAGCTGCCCTGCTGCGGCAATGCGATCCTGACAACACGTAGGGTTTAGGGTTTAGGGTTCCTTTAAGGGTTGCCTTAAAGGAACCATCGGGGCTCTTTGCGGGGTCCATAGGTACTTTACCCTCTAGGGACCCGACTTCAAGGCGCTACTTATGGCTTCGGCTCATGGCATTTCGAGGGCCGATCACCTAAACCTAAACCCTAAACCCTAAACCCCTAAAAAACGATGGCGCCGATGATGATTTTCTCAAGAGCCCCTGGGATTCTTACAGGGCCTTAAGGGGCTTCGGGAGTTTCTTCCTGGGCTTTGTTTTCGGGTTTACCAAATGGCTTTAAGGAGTTATATATATATATATTTATATATTTATATTTATTTATTTCTTTACTTATTTATTTATGTATTTAGAAATCATAATCTGAAGCCGGATTTTCGGCTAGAGGTAGGGTTTTCTCAGAGCTCCCTAGCAGGTTTTAGATTTAGGAGCTCAAAGCCTTGAACACTAAAGCCCAAACTTAGATCCCAAGCCCAGAAGCCCTAATGCCGGGGCCTTGATAATTACCAATACATCTTCTGGGGGGTCCTTACTATAGCTATAGAATACAGGGCCCCCAAAAAACCTTCTTCTAGTTATTAAGGCCCCTACAAACCCTAAACCCGAAACCCTAAACCCTATAATCCCATAAACCCTAAAACCCTAAATCCATAAATCCCATAAACCCTAAAACCCTAAACCCCTACATTAACGCCAAAGAAGCCTCGAGCCCTGAAGTCCCACGACTCCCCAGAGGACCTCGAGGCCAGCGATCTTCGCCTTCATTGCCTCAGCCTCCGACGCGTCAGAAAAGCACGGTCTTTAGGTTGTTTTTGGATGTTTTTTTGCTTTAAGGGTTTAGGGTTTTAGGGTTGAGGGTAGAGGGTTTAGGGTGGTTTGGGCGGTGTTGGAACCCGTTTGGGGTTTTGATTTAGTTGATTTAGAGCCTTCTGGTATTGAGGGGATCAGACAGTATTGGGGCTGAGAGCGAGGCAATGCTGCAGTAGGATGATCATCTCTGGCTATCGACCTTTGCAAGCTCGAAGTTTATTCATGTGGCTTATTCCTGGCGTATGTCTGATGCACACAGTAAAATCTGGCAGGGTGCTGCATAAAGGTGTCACCTCCTGAAAAAAATGGAACCCTAATGATGCAGACTCGAAATAATCGAAATAATCGAAATAATCGCTGAACCTCAAGACAAAACCCAAAACCATAAACCCCAAACCCTGAACCCCCTAAACCCAAATGAGACATGCAAACACCCCCCGCCCCCCAAACCCCAAACCCTAAACCCCTAACCCCTAAACCCTAAACCCTAAAACCCTAAACCCTAAAACCCTAAAACCCTAAACCCCCAAACACCCCCTGTAGGCTACTAAGGTCGAAAGCCTCGGCAGCAGCCGAGTGGAGATCTGCCTGGAGCTCGTCCGTCTCCTTCGGCGTCTCTTTGGGGTTTATACGGTTTAGGGTTTAGGGTCTAGGGTTTAGGGTAACCCTAGGGCTCCAGTTACCTAAATAGTGGGTTACTAACCATATATTATGTACCCCAGTAACCTACTATTTAGGTAACTGGAGCCCTAGGGATACCTAACCCCGAAGAACCTACCCTTTTAAGGACGTCTATAAAGAAACTATAATAATAAGGAAGCCTAGAAAGGTAGGTTATATAGGGGCCAGGTAGGGTTTAGGGTGTAGGATTCAGGGTTTAGCGTTTAGGGTTGAGCTGGGCTCTGCTGGATTTTATGCAGTTTTACAGGGTCTTGTAGCGTTTCTAGACAGGGTGATTTAGGTCTTTGTAGGGCTTTGCCTACATGATTTATGATCAGGGTTTTGTTGTCAGGTGCTTAGCCATTACATGGACCCTCCTCTAGGCCCGAGAATGCTCCAAATCCGGATGCGCCGAGCCCTCAAACCAATTCAATCGCCGCGAAAAAACTCCAAAGCTCCCACCCCTTTAGCCCTGAAGTCTTAGAATGCCCTTAACCCACCAGAACCTACTTTTCTGTAGGGTCCCTATCCCATATTAGGGTTGAAAATAAGAGCCAACAAAAAAGTGGATTTTGGTAGGTTAAGGTCCGCCCTATACTTACTTCGTGGTTTCGGGTGTAGGGTAGGCTTTCAAGCTTTCCGATAATACATCCCTAATCGACCTTAAAACTAAACCCGACACTTGAAACCCTAAACCCCTTAAATAAACCCGTCCCCAAACCCTCAACCCTAAGCCCCTCAAGCCCGTTATTCCCCAAACCCACTTTGCCCGAGTTTCCTGGTGGAGTTTCGAAGACTCCTGGACCTGCTCCCGAGCCTCCTCCTCGCACGTGGGCTTGGGTTATGGTTTTAAGTTTAGCACCGTCTGGGTCTGCCAATACTGCTGTTGTCAAGAACCTACGACCGCCTCCACCCCGAACGGAACAACCTGCTGCACAAATGAGTTTACTGTATGACCGCTTCTTATGAAAATTCTACTCTCCAAGCATGACGATCGCCATGTGTGCCAGTGTCCGCATTGCTGTTGCAATCGTTGACATGATCGTTGCTACTACAATGATGGTTACTATTTATTTCCGTTAGTCTTGCACCAGTATTATCTTGCTAATCCTCTTTGTGGTTACTATCATTGCATTGCAACTAACTAGTAACTGTAACTATAGAAGTGGTATTAGGATGTATTAATCGTCGTGCCCGAACCTCTGAACCCAACACGACCCTGCGATGAACCCTATAAACCCTAGGCCCCTACCTATAGTCTCCATTGTAGTTCCTTTTGGGGGCTACCTTTTAGGATCCTTTACATAGAGTTGGTTGAACCAAAAAAAGGAACTACAATGGAGAATTATAGGCAGAATCGGAACCCCGAGCCGCCTCTGCCAGCTGCAGCCGCGCAAGGCGTTCGGCGCTCGCTGCATGGGCACAAAGCAACTCTGCGGCCAGGTCTCCTCCGTGCCTCTGGGTTGCACAAGAAGGAGTTTAGGGTTTATACGTTCGCCATATGGATGCGAGTTTAATTTATTGGGTCTACATCAACAACTTGCCGGAGTCAAAAGATGTAGAGCCAAGGTGTAACCTTCCATCGAATTTATTTCCACGGCCATTGCATTTCGAAAGCAAGCCGCACCTAAACCCTAAACCCTAAACCCCTAACCCTAAACCCTAAACCCCTAAACCCCAAAACCCCTAAACCCTAAACCCCCCACGCCCCTCTGCAAGGCCCAGAAGGTCGCAACACAACCGCGCACATCACCAGACTCGAAAGAAAAAGCAAGAGGTCCAACATGGGGGTAGTTCTCTGAACTAGGGTCCCTTTTGGGGTCCTTATTGTTGGGGACCCAAGAGGGGCCCTAATTTAGAAAACAACCCATGTGACGTCCCGAAAAGAGGAAGACAAATTACATAAGGATTGGGGCCTGGCATTCCTCATTCTTAAGGACGACATGAACCCTAAAAGGGTTTAAGGTTCATATACTGTATAGGGATTCATAGTATAAAGGTATAGGGCCTCTACAATGAAGCGCCATTTGGTCCCCAAGGGAGGACAACTCCAATGCTTAGGTTCCCTACAAGCCCAAACCCCAGCTGAACCCCTTTAGGGTTTAGGGTTTATGTAAGGTTTAGGGTTTAGGGTTTATGTAAGGTTCAGGGTTTAGGGTTTAGTTTCTCGGGGGAGCCATTACAGCAATCGTGGAAGTAAAACCTTAAAAACGTGTTGAAACCCAAAGCCTCAGCCAGCACCCTAAACCCAAAACCTTCAACCGCAAACCTTCAACCCTAAAGACTTAAACCATCTTAAACCCAAAATCCTTACAAACCCTATATAAGCCCTGAACCCTTAAACCCTTAAGCTCTAAACCCTGAACGGTCGAAGCCAAGAAGCTGCTGAGCCGCGAGGTGCGCCCTCCGCAGTTCGCTCAGTGCATGCTGGGCTGCCTCACGACCATCACTTCGGTAGGCTTTAGGCTTTTGGATTTAGGCTTCTAGGGTGTAGAGTTTAGGGTGGTCGGGTTTAAGAGTTTGGTGCGGTTAAGGGCTTAGTTGGATGATCAGGGGACCTAGCAAGCATGGTTACTAGTGCCTTTATTGCGGGCTTATCTAGTTCTAGTGCTGCTTGCCTGATTCATAATCCCAGTGACTAAATCCGAGGAACCTTTAAGGAAGGTCTACCTAACAACGAAAAGACATAGATCTTCAGCGTTCCTTCTTTGCTACATTCCGTGTAGATCCGAAGGACTTCGTCCATGTGCAGAGGCTCGATGCATCCAAAGCGGCTTTCGGATTACAACCTTACACTGGTAGGTTTATGAGGGTCCATGTAGGGTCAAGGGTTTAGGAGTTTAGGACTTGCAGGGGCTTGGGGAGTTTAGGGTGTCGGGGCAATGTAAACTCGTGGTTAACACACGGTTTGGGAGTCCTGGGTGGTTTGGACCCCTGTTTTGTGATCTGCAGCTCTTGTCTGAAGCGGAGTTTTGCGGCTTTCAGTCTTCGGTTCAAGGACTCGGTTGCTCACATGAAGCTGTCTCAGCCGAAGCAGATCTGCTTCCTGCCTGTGACATAAATGAGGTGGCTATGGTGTCTGCATAAGCCAGAGTGAGTGTGCAAGCATCAGCTGTTGAATGCCAGTTAATATTCTTGGAGTTTCTGAAGCTGCAGATACCAGTAGTGAGGACTTTATAGAGCCGTCTTAACGTGGAGTCGCAAAGATCGCTGACAGGAACCCTCACTTGCTAGACTAACAAATGCGACAGTGAGCAAACACGGCAACATCAGTTCACGAGATATACTCGCACTACACACTTCATATTCCCGTTGGTTCTATATAGGTACTTTAAGGTCACAGTATATGGACCCTAAACGTACTGGCAAAAGCACGTTTCCTTAAACTGGAAGGTTCGTGAATATGAAGGGCCCATGTGCCCAAAGAGTAGGTTCAAATACTGTGACCCTAAAGTACCTATAATGAGTACTGAGTAGGGCTGTTCATCGTAAATCCGAAGCAGAAGAAGTGGACTACTTATCAGCTTGCCTTGACTACGCATGAGCTGCAAGGGTTGATGACTCAACATAGCTGAGCAGAATAGACAGTACAGGTACTGCCTACGGGGCCGGAAGTCTATAACTAGTACCTACTTCGGGCTGTGGAGTCTTGGGGTATAACGATTATAGTCATCGGGCCCAAGAGGCCCAACACACTGCTATTCCGAAGGTGGGCAACAGTACCTACAGGCTCTGTTGTAGTTGATTTTGCAGTTATCCAATATAGTTCTGTCTTAGACGCCAGAAAAGTTGGAGACCATATGTAATCCGTTGTAATTCCTAAACCCCGAACACCCCCCCGTGGTTGCAAGTGGCCTCGACGTCGCCGCCGTCCATGCTGGCCAAGGAAAGCCACGCTGTCCGCGGATGCAGCAGCCTTGGACACTAGCCTAGCGCTGATGGACAACATTTTGCAGTACAAGAATACGGAATTCACCTTAATTCTCATAGTTTGGGTACTTAAGGTGATGCAAGACTTGGTCCAAACACTAGCAGCCATGGATCAAAGCGACGATTTGTTGGGTTCAGGGGTGCAGGATTTCTCAGCAAAGGTTGTCCAGAGGTCGGGCCTCAAAGGGGCATAAGGAGGGAACCCTTGATAGAAGGCAGGACGGAGTAAGCATAAATCAACCATCGCGTTGTCTCAACCATCCCGCTGACAGCCCAAGCAGCACGCATGTGTTTCTATCGTGTAGATGTAGATGTGACCCAGATATCGGGGCATCAAAACCCAAAAACAAACGGCAAAAATCAGACAAACACTTCCAACTACCCTAAGCCTAAAAGGCTAACAGTGACTTAAAGAAACCACGGTATGGGTACAGCTTAAACCCGAGGATCCTTCAATTGCATGAAGTCCCTCAAGTCTTACGCCCGCAAGCAGGAAATGCAGACATCTATGACGAATCGATACTGAAGCCTGTCGACCTACTGAAGACGTCTGAATGAGAGTTTCTGTGAGCTTCTTTACTGCTATGATCCTAAACCTAGATCCTAAAACCTCAACCCTGAACCCTATAAACTAAATCCTTCTTGAGGTCAAACGTAAGGTAATCCTAGCCGAGCAGCTCCTGCCCGCTGTTGGAGATCACACTGACCCAGCCGGAAACACCCGCCGCATCACGCACCTGGCAGCGAGGGGACGAGGTTTTGGGGGCCTTGAGGCTTTAAAAGTGTTCGTTCTTTCCCGGTCTGAGGGGCTGAGGGAGTTTGGGAGGGTGTAGGAGTTCTTTTCGGAGGCCACCGCCATGTTCCAAACCACAGACCTCGACTCCCATGTCCACTATGAGGAAGTATACCTGGAAATTGCATTTGGGCTTCTTACTGAGGGGCCCTGGTTCGATCGTGACACCTGTCAGACCCCAAATAATTCTATGCAGAAGCCCTGCTGGCAACCCTCCAAAAGCCCAAAAAGAGAGCCTCTCTGTACAACCCTAGTAGCCTAGTCAAACAAAAACCCTGAACCCTAAAATCCCTAAACCCTAGACCCTAACCCCTAAATCCTAAAATCTAAACCCTAACCCTCGGAGGCGGTGACCTTCAAACGCTTGGTGTCCGCGGCTCGGCCATGCTTGAGTACCCATAGCTGGCTGGGCTCTCCTTCTTCTAAGGAAGCTGTATGGTTTAGAGCCCCTAAACCCTAAACCCCTAAACCCCTAAACCCCAAACCCCTAAACCCCTAAATCCTAGACCCCTAAACCCTAGTTTAGAGCTTAGGTTTTGATTAGACGGGCTTAGTGCTTTTGGGACTTGGGATCTACTGCGTTCGGGCATGGAGCTTAAATCGGAGCTTAAGGGGTTTTTTTTAGGGCTGAAAGGGTGTAAGGCATTTTTAATCTGGGGTGTGCTGTGTGATTATAGGGTTGTTGAGGGACCTTGGGAAGGGCTTCTTGAGGGATGGGATGTTGAAACGGAAAGTCTCGGGATCAGAACACTGTAGTTCTAGAACTCGGCCTACGATTGATTGGCCCTTTTAGGGCTGGCTCTCTCGATAGGGTTGACGAGGATATTCATGAGGCTTGGACAGGCTGTTCCAAGGCTTTTCTTGCGGGGATCTGGGGGTGTCAGGGTTTAGGATCGTGTGGGTCGTTCTCTAAATCAGGGTCCATTGTTTTGAGGTCTTTTCTTTTATTATACGGGTGCCGTACTATTTTGAGGACCTAAAGTTGGACCCTAATTTACAGAACTATCCGTGCAGGCTCTGGGGTTAGGGTTTGGAAGAGGTTGGTGGCGCGAAAAGGGTTTAGGGTTTAGGGTGAGGGCTCAGGGTTGATATAGTTGTACCAATTCGTATAGTGATCTACTATTTAGTTCTGGTCAGAAGGCATGTAGGCTGCCGGGCTTACGTACTGTTTGCAGGGTCGGGCCGGAAAAAGGGGTGCCAAGCGTAAGCAAGCTGGTGGTACACTATTTTAGTAATTGAAACTAAATTTAGTAGGGGCCCTTAACCCTATAAACCCTAAAGCTTAGTCTTTGTCTTATGTGTCTAAGGGCGCTCAAGTCCTAGGGTCTGCGCGTACCAGATCATCTCTAAGAGGTTCCTTGAATCTAAGCCGCGGGGTTTTGGGCTGAGGGTTTACATGGAAGCAGATCCTACTGGGCCGATCCAAGGCAACATGTTCGCGCACATCTCAACGCAGGGTGTGGGCTTGTTGGGTCCATATGGGGCAGGTTTTGAGCGAGCCGACGCCGTAGTCTGCGAGGAGCAACAGAAGTTCAAATAAAAATCCAACGGAACCGGGGCTACTCCGAAATGCCCAAGCATCAGCCCAACACCTCACAATCAACTCCAGACCAAACTCCTCAGAGCCAACCTGATGTCTATGAAACCCAACTTTTATTAGGGCTCCTTATGAAGGCTTCCTGATAGAAGTCCTTACAAAGGTAAGTTGTTTGGGGGTTATAATACCAGGTGATCCCCATACCGTCCCCCCTACCGACTCCTCCGGCCGAAGAAGCTCGAAGCTTTTGCACCTCTTTGCTGTTCCTTGGCTTCGAGATTTGCGGTATGCCAGGGGCTTGAACGGTTTGAAAAGCATAGGAGAGTCGAGGGTTTAAGGAGTTCTGTGTCCGGGGGGAGGGGGCGTGAATGGATTCAGAAGAACAGTGTTTAGGCCGTAGAATGTTTTACCCCCCCCCCTCCCGCTGTCTGTGCTGCGAGCTTCAAAAAGGCTCCAGAGGTGGGATCACGGTAGTTTGGGGGATCCAAGCGTTTCAGATCTTTCATCAGGTCGGTTTCGAGGACAGGGAGCGCAGGGTTAAGGTGTAAGGTTCAAATCTTTCAGGGTTTAGGGTTTGGGGTTTCAGGGCTTTGGGTTTTAGGTATTAGCCTTTAGCCATTCATTCTTCAGGATGTGGGACTCTCGTCTGTCTGTGGTTAGTTCCTTCACTTTTCATTGTATGTGCTGGCCGCCCCTAAATATCTATGTTTCAAGCACGTCAGTATTTGCGAGATGTTCCTGCTTGAGTCTTTTGAGACTGCCAACGAGATTCAAGGGTTGGGGGGGCCTCAGATCGCAAGTTGAGCCCCGCTTGCTATTCTTGCGCCGGAAACCTGAGGATGCTTGGGAATCAATTTAGGGTTTAGGTTTAGGGTTTAGGGTTTAGGATTTAGGGTTTAGGGTTTAGGGTTTAAAGATTAGGGCAGAGGGTTTGGGGTTTAGGTTTGTGTGTGTGTGTGTGTGGGGAGGTTTAGGGTTTAGTCTTAGGATCTTCTGCCGGAGTAGCATGTAGACTCAGAAACGGCAGGCCAGAGAGCAACAGCCAAGGTTTCGCAACTAGGCTTTACCTGGACCCCATATAACCGACCTTTTTAGGGTTCCTTATTGTAGTTTCTTTATATAAGTCCTTACAAAAGGTAGGTTCTTTGGGGGTTAAGGTAGGGCCTATACAGCAGAGGCCAGGGGTTACCGGCCTGAGCCTGAACTTTAAGCCTTGAGCTCTTACGTTTCATAGTTTTGGGGTTCAGAACCTACCTGCAGCCCAAAACCCTACCCTTCAAAGAGGTTTATAAAAACAAACACCATGTCCAGGAATGCAAAAAGGGTAGGCGTTTGGAGCTGCAGGCAGGACAAACCCTGAACCCTAAACCCTGCCTTAACCCCAAATAACCTACCTTTTTAAGGACTTATATAAAGAATTGATAATAAGGAACCCTAAGAAGGTAGGTTCTTTAGGGCCCAGGTAAATCCTAAATGCCGAGAGCGCTGCGGACCATTTGCATGAGCGCTCGAGGCTTCGAGCGAGGCGTAAATACTGGGACGGAAACGACCCGGCTACGCCTCAGACAATGAAGGCGTCAGCCCATCATAATGAGGCCCGCAACCCCTCACCCTTGGGACCGGAACCCCCAGAAAGGTCTGTGCAAGGCTGGTCCTACAAGGGGGCGTGGCTTGCTTCACGTCGAGCGGCCGCGAGGACCCACAACCCGACACCAATCCATCTCAGCTGTGGTTTGCTGTGAAACGCTCATTTTTACCAGAACTGCGAAAGGAAGCAGAGAGCAGGAAAACCCCCCTGGGTTTGGGGGGTGAACAGTTGGGGTGGTTGGGGCGGGACCGTGCGCACTGTGTACACACCCTAAACTACCCTAAACCCTAAACCCTACAGCCTGAGTCCTAAACCCTAAACCCCTAAACCCTAAACCCTAAACCCCTAAACCCTGAATCCTAAACCTTATAAAGCCTAAATCCTGAATCCTAAACCCTAAACCGTGTCAAGAATCAGATCTTCTCCCTCGCGCATGATGATGGATCCGGCCGGCTTCAGCCTGGTTCGAAAGAATGTGAGGGGCTCTATAGGTTTTAGGTTGGTTGGTAGGTTTTAGGGTTTAGGGTTTAGGGGTTTAGGGTTGAGGGTTTAGGGAAGTTCTACAGATTCGTAAAGATAGAGGACCATGGCACTGCGTAACTAGGGCTGGATGTAAGGTAACGGTAGCTATGATAGGTACTTATATGACCTTACTTACTCAGCCGACAATGCTCCAAATAAGGTTGAGAAGGGTTGGGGTCGAGTGGCTAGGTCTACCGTTCTTCAATACTTTGGGGGTCTGTTCTTCCGGTGTCAACTTGCCTGAGCTCAACAGAAACCCTAAACAAACCCTAAACCCAACAGGTAGCAGGTTTAGGGGTTCAGAACGGTTCAGAGCGACGCAGAGCTTTATGAGGGCAGACATACATGCGTGGTTCTCTAAATTAGGGCCCCTTTTGGGTCCCCAATATAGTACGGCACCCTTATGAAAGGAACCCTAAAAGGGACCTGTACCGAGGCTACTAAGCATAACTGCAGGGCCATACTCAACCTGGCCCTATCTCAGATTACTAACCCTAAATCCTCAACGAACAATAGCCCTTTTTCGGTGCTGGGCTATTTTTTTTACCTACTTCTGGGGGGTTTAGGTAGCACCTACAAACACCAAAAGCAAACCTAAACCCTGAACCCTAAACCCCAACTGCTCTTGCAAGACAGGCAGCAATGCACAACGGCCACCGATGGGGAAGCGGCTTCGGATGTCCTCACAGGGAGCGAGCTCCCTGCAATCAAAAATCCTGAGACCTGGGAGCTTCAGAAGATTAAAGGTCCCCTTCTTATACAGGGCTAGGGTTTTTTAGATTTTCAGGGTCTTCATAATCGAAATTCATCTATGAGGATCCCCGTATTCAAGGAAAGATTAATGTCCGAACCCCCCCACCCCTTGCATCAGCCAAAAAAATTGCGTAGTACTTCAGGCCCTAGACAAAGGCATACATTCCTCTGTAACCGTAGTTAGTAGCTCATTCTATAGGATTGCAGGTTGAAGGTTTAGAGGTAGGCGTAAGCTGGCTTAGAACTGCCAACTCAAAACACTTTAGTACTTGATCGGCCCCTCCTGCGAACCCGCAATACTGCGCCCTAAGCCCTAAACCTTAAACCCTAAAACCCCAAAACCCTAAACCCTAAAACCCCCATACCCTAAAACCCTAAAACCCTAGACCCTAAACCTCGAAAGCCTAAACCCTAAAACCCTAAACCCTATAAGGATCCTGCAGTCTGCAACTCCAAAACCTCTGAATGCCAAAAACGGCAATCCTCAGCAAACGCTGCATCCGCCGCAAGTGAAGCCAACAGCCAGGGGCTGTTTGCCAGACCCTGGGTTTAGGCTTTATAGAGTTTTTAAGGTTTAGGGTTTAGGGTTTAGGGTTCAGGGTTTAGGGTTTCGGGTTTAGAGTATAAGGGTTTAGGGCGTAGGGGTGTAGGGTTTAGTTTTTAAGGTTAGGGTTTAGGGCTGAGGGTTTAGGGATTTGGGCAAAAGCAACTCTTCGGGATTGAAGCTGCAAGAATTGGCCTAAGCAGTGACGTCTATGTTCAGGGTTTGGGCTTTCGCGATGTTCCACAGGGTCGGCTTTCCGAGCCGCGTCCAACTAAACCCTAAACCATAAACAATCCACCACCCAATCGATTGAAATTTGTGAGTAACGTAGGACCCTGATTAAGAAACCCTGGGCCTGTTTTTCGGGTTCTTATATACGGACCCTAATATATTGGCGTCAAGGGGCAAAGGTTTCTTAGTCAGGTTCCTACAGGAGGTCATGTCTTGGGACTTGACAGCCGCTTACCAAAAATGCTGCTTGGCGGAAGGAATATGGAGGTTTCCGAAAGTAGGGGACCCTAATATAGTACCCTAAATGTAGGATCCTTATTATATGGACCCCAAGATATGGTACCCCTGATTTTCTGAAACTCCCATGTTGCAAACTGACCAAGCGACAGATTCCATAGAAACGGCTTCCACCTTGGACAACCGCCTATCATTTCTACCCTCCCTGGGCTTTGTTGAAAGCTTCCCTGTAAGGGTACTATGTAAGATATAATTTAGGGGCCTTAATAATCGAGGGGCCTTGATAATCACAACAGGGTTTTGGTGCCAATGATACGAAACTTTTCTTTTTTAGCCCTTATATTAGGCGTCTTTGCAACTCAAGATGCAGGAAGATGTCCGGATTCTGCCATCTTGGCTGACTCCGGCACTGCATCACCACCAACCTGGCGATTCTTTTCAAGAACCAAGGGACTCACAGCAGTCAGTAGGTTCCTTTGGCAAGATCATGGGCAGGGAAAACCCCAAGCAGGCCCAAGTAGGGTAGTTAAACATCCCAATTAAAACCCTACTTCACTACGACCCCCCCAAATCCCTTCTAAAACCCTGTGAAAATGCGTCAAACCCAGTGGGGCCCCATACAGAACCCTTGTGAAACCCGCCCGAAATCCAGTCTCCAAGCCCCAGAACCTTCAGCTTCAAACCCAAACTCTCAATACACACAAACAACCTAGACCCTCCATCTATCCTCCATTCGACCCGACCCTAAATACCCTTAATTTGGGACCCTTTACCCCTATTTGAGGGTACTTGGATGGTCCTGGAACAAATGCGTCCCAAAGCCTGCGGAAGCCCCGGCTTTCCCGTCTTGGAAGAGCCCGGCTGCCCGGTGGTCACCTTCGCTGCATTAAAGGAAACTACAGGTGGGCAGTTTAGGGTATATAGGGCTTCTATAAGGCTTCTATAAGGTATACAGACCTTCTGTAAGGCTCCTATAACGGTTACTACCCACCTGAAAATGTCCTAGACTGCAAGCCCCACAGAGCCCTCTCTACTAAGATCCCTTCACGGGTTGAGGGCTTTAGGGTTTTAGGGTTTAGGGCTTCAGGGTTTTAGGGTTTAGGGTAAACCCCTAAACCCTAGGTGAAGCCCCCTGTCTCCCATGACCACAAAGGCACCTAAGCAAACACTTGGGTCCCCAAAACCCTTCAACTCGAAACCCTATAATAGAAATTCTATATAGAACCCATAATAAGGAACCCTTGAAAACGTAAGGTTTTTATGGCTATACAGGTAGAAAAGAAACCCTCTGGCAAGGACTCACCTGCGGGAGCTCCAGGAAATCATCCTGCGCTGCTGAGGGCTTCTATAGCTGTACCTAAACCCCCAAAAGTAGGTAAAATAATGGCTCAAAACCCATAAACTAACGGCTATTATTCTACATACTTTTGGGGTCCAGGTAAGGCTTGTTAACCGTTTAGGGTTTACGCTTTCGAGTGTAGGGTTTAGTGGTTCTACTTGTAGGGTGTTTAAACGGATCGTTGAAAGCTCTTAGAGGGCCCAAGAAAGCTCTTTGAGGGCTCAAGAACGGATCTAGAAGGAATACGGAGCGGGGGGGGGTTCTCCGTTCTGCCATATACCATAAACCCCAAACCCCAAACCCCCAAGCCCTAATAAACCCTATAAAACCCAAACCCCCAAACCCTATAAACCCTACAAGCCCTAAACTCCCAAACCATATAAACCCTATAAGCCCTAAACCCCCCCACCCCCCCGAAGCCTATAAACCCCATATGCCCTAAACCCTATAAACCCTAAACCCCAAACCCTATATCATGGACCCTGCAGAATTCCGTCAGTCGATGAAAGGCGGGCCTTGAGCTCTACTTGGTTCGGAGTTTCAGGCTCTAGAGTGCTTCTGGAGAGTTTAGGTTCGAGAACTTTTGGGGTTTAGGGTTTAGGATTCAGGGTTTGGGGTTTAGGATTCAGGGTGTAGGCCTTAGGGTTTAGGATTCAGGGTTTTGGGTTTTGGGTTTAGGGCTATTAGGTTTTAGGATTTAGGGTTTAGGGTTCGAGAATTTATTGGGTGTGGGGTTCGTGTCTGTTTCCATGGTCCAGGGTGCTGGTTTCGGAAGCTGGCTTCGGGTTTAGGGTTTACATAGGTTTAGGGTTTCGGACACGATATCTTTGGCACTAGGTTTTTGGGGGGTTTTGGGGGCAGCAGTGGGGCTTGCTTAATAAGGGTTCTGTTGGTCCTTTCACGCGCTTGGTTGGTAAAGTCACATTTTGAGAGGGCCATACAACTGTTTTGTGCTGCGCATGCCCACCGCTGTCACTAGGAGCACTCGCCTCCTGGGCAAGTACCTGGACACATCAATATCCACAGTTGCACTTTGGAGTGGGCTAGCTGTCCCGACAGGACCAAACGCGGCCACTAAAGGTGCCGCACACTCAATCAAATTCACCTTGGTGGATTGTATCGTTAGGGTCCTAGATTCCACGGTGAACTGCAGACTCATCTTGGACGCCTTGCGGAAAGTAGCCCTCGCTGGCACGTGGATGCGGAAGACTACCTTCCGAGCATCCCCGCCCGTCTCTGCATACCACGCGCTGGCCGCGGGTTTCTGCCAGGTCATACCCGCTTCCTCAGCCAGGTATTCGACTGGCAGCGTCGGGTTGCCATTGATTAAGTTTTGGAGGCGCAGGGCCACTTCCTTGGCAGACCGCGGTGGGCGGTCAAAGCACAAGGAGAGTTGTGTAGCAGCCCCAGCGGCTACCTTCCGCCACGCGCTTGAAGGCTTCCTGATTCATCTGCACGCAGCTCTGTACCGCGCGCTGAGCTTCATCCATTTGCTTCCGGGAGTACTGGGGTGTAAGGTCCTTTCCAGAATGACTTATGGGCTTCGTCGGCGTCTCGTCAGGGCCAGTCCACATGATCCGATCTTCTTTCTGGAGGCCGTTGATAGCATCTGCTCGCAACTTGAGATGGGCGACACGTAGACAAGTCTTTGATCTTAACTCCAGTATACCTATAGTCTCCATTGCAGTTTCTTTTGTGAGTTACCTTTACAGGATCCCAAAGACGAGATTGCTTAAATATATGTTAAAGACAAAAAAAGGAACCACAATGGATACTATAGGTAGACCCTAAACCCTAAACCCCTAAACCCTAATTCATCCTGTCAGGCCATGCTCTAAGGATCTAGGCTTATGCGTCTCCTGGAATGGGGCTCAGAACCCTAAAAGTCCATGTACCCTAATAGTATATACTTTGGCCTTTAGAGTCCGTAGTCCCCGTGCGGGGGTGGTTACTTTCGGGCCAAAGTAACAGTACATACATTATTTGGGTACATGGACCCTTGGGGGGGTTCAGGAGCATGGTTCAGGCTGTAGGGTAATCTGCGCTTAGGCAGTTGGAGTGTTGGCGTCATGGCTTCGGCATTAGACTGCTCCTTGCCTTGGCCCCATATCTCAAGACCCGAACCCGTATTAATCTTTCAAGATGCAAGAAATAAAACCACAAGCCCTCGCTAGGCCGGCACTGCATCCTAAATGGCCGCATAAGGCGGCACCAGAAGTTAAAGAACTGAGGGCTCAGGGCCTAGAGCATCGGATTCGGGGGTACAGAGGGCGTCCTTCTGCTTCCAGAAAGCGGCAAACTTGCGGGCAAACACCTGGACGAGGCAAGGCTGTCCGTCAACCCTGAAGGGCCCAGCTACGGTACCTTCTGCAACTTCCACAGGTGCTCTGTGCACCTAGTTCTTGGCTTCAATTTGCCTGCTGGCTTCTTCACATTGCTGGTGGCGGTTACTATCTGACGAATTCTTACGATACTATGATAGAAACAGGGAGACACACTTTGGGCCCAACGACTGTAACTATGTTACATACGCAACTAGCAATAGGCTTCTCAAACCCCAAGACCCACAACCGTCAAAGCCCTACTGAACAAAAAAGCAAGTAGATTGGGTTCTTGTTGAGGGATTTCATAATTTAAGTTACCATAATAGGGATGTATACTAAATAACGGGGTTTCCTTATTGTGGCACCTTAAGTTAAACTAGAACCCAGTAGAAGTTGAGAGGGACCGGCAGGTCCTCACCTGAGGGGAACCCGAAACCTCTTTCTGTACCATCGCACCACAACACAACAGTCCTTGCTCCAATACTTTCTTAGGGTTTAGGGTTTAGGGTTTAGGGTTTAGGGTTTAGGTTTAGGAGTTTAGGGTTTAGGGTTTAGGGTTTAGGGTTCAGGCATGTGAAACTAAACAACCAGGAACTCTACACGAAGAGGGTGTTGCCATGCCGGTGGGGAAGTAAACCCTGAACCCTAGACCAGAAGCCCTAAACCCTAATTCCCTAAACACTAAACCCCAAGCCTTCCCTAACTCCCTAAATCCCAAGGGCTGGAAGATTCGAGGCCTCTTGACGCAGCTCGCCCGTCTCATCCTCGCAGCGATTTACCCGCCCCTAGTAGTTCCTTTTTGGGATTACCTTGTAGGATCCTAAAAAAAACCATAAAAAGGAACTACTTAGGGGGCCTATGGGTATTTTTCTTGCTTTGAGTGTCGAGGCGCCAGTCGTTGAGGATTTTGAAGGTTTGTTGTGGCTTCGAAGCTGCACTCTCTTGCTGTAGAGTTCTTTTCCGCCTTTTTAAGGGCCTAGGGTGTAGAGGGTTCGGGGTTTTTGGTTTAGAAGTATACAGAACCAGACTTCAGGCATTGCAGCCCTTGAATTGAGGGTTGCCGGAGCTGGCAGCAGCGAGAGCAAGAGTCAATGAAACGGGGAACATGCGTCGGTGGAGGGGCGTGGGGGGGCGGTGGAAGCGTTGCACCTCAAAGTACTTACATAATCGGCTGAGGGTCTAGGGCTCAGTGCTTGCATAGTCGACATTGTTGAGCACGAGTCAAGGATATAGAGTCTCGTCAAAACCGGTACTTGCTGGCTCAGTCTGGTGGCTGGGTGCCCAGCATCGCTTGCCCAGTAAGACTAGGATGAAAGCTAGCCGTCATACACTGATCCCAAACCAACAAAAAATAATAAAACCTTAGCACCTGAACCCAACTCATCCATCTCTAGACGACGGTCAGCATGTCATGCCTCCTTACAACTAGACCCCGGATATATACGTTCACCGATTTTCCCAGAGTGCCCTATCTAATCGCAACAATACCCCGACAACATGTATTTGGAGGATAATGTAGGAGTTGGTGAGTTACCATGTGAGATTGCAAGTAGGGAAGCTGTTGTAAAGCATTGATGCACATTCCCCGGATAGTCTAAGTTACTAAGGAGATCGAAAACCTAAACCCTGTAGCAAAATAAGCTGTATTGCTACCCCATATGAAACATGTAAAAAAAAAACTACAGTCCCTACAGACCTAAAACATGAACCCGAAGGCCCTCAAACCTAAAACCCCAAACCTAAAGCCCAAGCAATACTATTAAACCCCAACACCCAAAACCCTAAAACCAGAAACCCTATCCTAAAGCCCTAAAGCCTGAACCCTAAAACCAGAAACCCTATCTTAAAGCCCTAAACCCTAAACCCCAAAACTAGAAACCCTGTCTTAAAGCCCTAAACCCTAAACCCTAAAACTAGAAACCCTGTCTTAAAACCCTAAACCCTAAAACTAGAAACCCAGTCTTAAAGCCCTAAACCCTATACTATACCAAAACCGCAGGGGCCTCCAGGCCCAGCGCCGCTGCGGAACGCTGCAGGGCCGCGCTGGACAGCGCCGGCACGGAGCGACCGGCGAGCTCCTGTTCTTAGGGCTTCGGGTTTGGGATTTCGGGCTTCGGGTTTAGGGTTTAGGCTTTAGGGTTTGGGATTGAGGGTTTCGGATTTAGGGTTTGGTGTTTGGGGTTTAGGAGTCTCATAAGCATCGTTTGAAGAAGGTTCGTTTAAATTAAAGGCTTCTGCACGGGGTTTCTTGTAAAATTGTAGAAGGTTCATGTTATGAGGGCTCCTTTACGGGCTCCTAAGAGACTTCCTGACAGGATTCCTTTTAGAGTTCTGTAAAGGATTCCTTTCAGGGATCCGTTCATGGTTCCTTGTAAGCCTCAAGCCCTGCTACAAACGGTAAACCATCCTAAACCTTACACCCTAAACCCTAAATCTTAAACCCTACTCCATCCCAAACCCTATAATATCATCCTGAATCCCAGCGCTTCTCGCCCTCCTTCACACGCAGCTTCTAAAATCCCTAATCCGAATTTATAACGCCTAAGACCTATCATAATCTTGGAACCCCTACCTAGACCCTCCATCTACACTTATAAACCCAAAAAGTTACATATAATTTGGGGCCGTATACTGTGTTTGAGGGTATGATGCAGGGTCCTGGTAAACTCTACTACCGTAAACCCTAAACCCTAAACCCTCAACCCTAAACCCTCAACCCTAAACCCTCAACCCTAAACCCTCACTCTACTATAAACCCCTGAGCCCCAACAACGCCACCTTCTCGCGGAGCTTCTGCAGGAGGCTCTCGAGCTCTCCGCGGACCAGGAAGCCACGTTCCTCGACGTCGTGGGCCCGCCAGATCTCGCCGACCTGGAGGAGCTTACCCTAAGAGTCCATCTACCCAGAGAACCGAATACCCCTTAATGAAGAAATATGGCCTTAAATTATAGGGGCCTTAATATTATGACTTAAGGTATATTCCTGGATTAAGGGGTATTGGGCTCTCTGGGTACTTCTATAGTATATACTTTGGCCCTAAAGTAGTCCCTATATAGGTAGTTTGGGGCCAGTGTATATACTTTTTAGGTACATGGACCTGCAGGCTTAGGGAGGTTTAAGACTTAAGGGGGCAGGGTTTAGGGTTTAGAAGTTGAGGAGGTCAGAATTTGAGGGGTGTAGAGGGGTTGAGGTTCAGAGGGTTGCAGGGAGTTAGAAGTGAAGGGGTTTAGAGAGGTTGAGAAGTTGAGTGGTTTAGAAGGTGTAGGGGGTAGCAAAAGAAGGGGTGTCGAGGGGTTGAGGGGTTTAGGATTTAGGGTGTAGGGCTGTAGGATATAGGGCTGAGGGTTAAGGTTTAGGGTTTCAAGGTTTGGGATTTAGGACATAGATGTTAGGTGCAGGGTTTCGGTGTTTAGGATTTCGGGTTTGAGATATTGAGGGTTTAGGATTAATCAGCTTGAGGGGCTTGGGTTTGGGGATGAGGGTTCAGGATTTAGGTTTTAGGGTTGAGGGTTTAGTTATGTAGCTCTAGTGCTTCGGTGTTAAGATCCCGGGTTTACGGTGTGGGTGTCAAGGTTTAGGGCTTCCTGTGGGTTTAGGGATTGGGAAGAGCCCTAGAGACCGCCGAAACATGCACTGCTGAGGGTGCTGACAAACTGCAAAGTTTAAGTTTCAATGGCCGACAAGCATTGCCTGAACTACATATATACGTATATATATATACATACACACACCTAATGTATGTATGTGTACACATATATATATATATGTATACATATATATATATATATATATTTGCATATCTATATATATATATATGTACGTGTATATGTAAAGGCATGTGCATAAATGTTTACATGTATATGTGTATGTATCTCACTGTGCCATTTAGCACGAATCACAGCCTTCAAGATGTTGTGGGCTGAGGCTGTCAAACCCAAAGACTGAGCTTGCACCCTAAGCCCCAAATCCTGAAAAGCTAAACCTGGTTCCCTGTTGGGGCTATAGTAAAACTTTACATGGTTAATCCGTACTGGGTTTGTATTATAACAAAAATGTAAAAGTGTAGCCAATAAGGATCTAGAAACCCTCAATCCAGAATCCAGCATATTTTCGTCAACAGTTTGTCTTGCGGAGAATGCCTGGCCTTGCAGGACCGGAGCAGAGCTTTCCTACGTCCAAAGTGCTGCGATTAAAAGCAAAAACACCGTGAAGCGATGGCTTCCTACAAATGGGGGCCGGCCTCAAGGCGGGAAGAAAATCGGATGTTGTCTAGGGTCTAGGGTCTAGGGTTTAGGGTTTTGGGGTTGAGGGTTATAGTCCCTACATATTAACCTCAAGACCACATTCTAGTCGTTCAGGAAGCTGCCACCTGTAGCTATCAATCTGTCTACCTGTCTGCCTATTTATCTATATATCATTATATATCTATCTATCTATCGACCCATCTGTCAACCGCGACGTGCATTGCACAAAACATTGAACAGGCAAAGCTATTTCAGGGATGATGAGTTATAAAGCTATAACTATACACTATACATCACTTCATGAACTCAAAGAACATTATCAATGAATTCAACAGCTTCTGGCCAGTATAATATGTCATAGTCAGGACATGTGCACTTCGTCCTCCTTCGGTTGGGCCGAAAAAGGTTGCCGCTGCAATTCCTTTCCTCCTAAAGGATAGGCCCGCGCGTTGAGCTGCACCAGGCTTGCAAAAAGCATGAGCCAATTAAAACTGCTGAAGCATATTTGCAGATCCCTGCAAACGCAACTTGCAATTAATATCTCACGCCAGCTTGTGCTCAAGTCGCTGACTCAAGCTTAACTGTGGTGACCAAGCTCGCGACAAGGAACAGTCTTTATGGATCCCCAAACACAGCTGTCCACCCAACCCTGCACTAGATCTCATCATAGCTTGAAGCACCACCAGGAAGAAGAATGGCGTCCTCTTCCTGAAGCCAGGTCTCATGGCCGTGCTCCTTCTGCTCCACCTCCCAGGGTCCGATTCCGACCATATCAAACCCTAGGCTTCCAGGGACCTTATTATTGGGTCCTTAAGGGGTCTCGTGCCCTAACTATAAGGTCCTTGGAAGCCGAGGGAAAAACATAGGGTTTTCTTCAATAGGTTTTGGCGAGACTGCGTTCAGCTGTCAGGCTTCCAAGTGTCGGTTAACCTGCCTGGGACAGAAGACAAAACACCACGAGACCCTCAAGACCACACCTGGGCGTAGTGCGCCCACAGAGGCGTAACACCCCTAAACCCTAAACCCTAAACCCCTAAAGACCCTACATGAAGCCCGAGCCTGTTCTAAAGATACGCCCCTCTTGGCAACTTCGACCTGCAGAGCCGAGCGAAATTCCGGATACCTGCATCGAGCTCCAAACTACCTATTATTATAGGGTTTAGGGTTTAGGGCTTTAGGGTTTTAGGGTTATTTTCCGAGGGGTTATAAGGGTTTCGGGCTTCAGGGTTTAGGGCCCAGGCTTCTCAATCGTTTGGAGTTGCAGTCTGAGTACGGCCCGTCTGTCCACATCTGAGGTCTTTTCGGGCTTCGCACTTTTAGGGTTTAGGGCCGTTTAGGGTGTAGGGCTTTAGGGTTTAGGGTTTAGGGTTCCCTAAACCCTAAACCGTTAAGAGCTCGACACTCTGGACGCAGCATTGAAGGCTTCAGGTTTGGGAATCTCTGGGAACTGTATGGGATCAACGAAAAGTTACACCAAGTCCCCAGAACGATGCACCATCCACAGCAAATCGTGAAAGCGCGACTCGTCAACGGCTCAGCAGCCGATTCTCGCTATCCAGTTTCCTGGTTAAGCAGGGCAAAAAAACTTCGACGCAGATGTTGGAGTAGCCTTTTGGCCTGTAAAATCTAGAATGCTTGGATATATATTTCAGTAAGTTCAGCACGCAATGAAACAAGCCTTCCGAGTTCGTGGAAGCGGACTAAGGCCGCGGCTCGAATGACCAAGCAAGATTCCCCAGCGCCATGTCTGAGATAGCTGAATCCACGGGGTGGAACTTGACCACACAAGCATTCAACAACGGCTCGCGGCCTGCTATTCAGCAAGCGTCACTTTTATGACTTATCCCGAGGTGTCGGGCATAGGAATTCCAACTTACGAGTCAAAACCCGCTGCAGCTGTTCTGCGGATCGCTGTGGGCTCTCTGCGGGAGGAAATGGGGAAAGCGACGACCATGAATGACCTAACAGCAAAAACATCAACCAAGCCTGGCATCTGCAGCTTCGCGAGGGAGTACAGCAAAGGCGGCAGGCAACTCGCGGCAACATCTGCATCTGCATCGTGGATCTTCTCAACCATTCGATGGGCAAAAGCATCCATGAGGGCGACGTCCTGGACGGGGCTGCCCAGACACTCTGGCACTGCACTCGCGACTGTTCCCTACTGACTTACAACCCTACACTTACTGTCACTTACATGGCGCGCATGCAAACACGGTACATGTACAGGCCAATGCAGCAAGCATGATGCTACTGCCACCTGCTGTGTGTATCTGTGCGAAACAAACGGTCTGTCCACTTATAGTCACTTTGTCAGTGCACTTCGGCGTCACTGACGGTGCTGCGCAGCTAGCTGAATCACTGACGGCGAAGTCATTGCACACCCCGGCCTTCCAGCCACTTAGCGCCAAACCCAGGCAGGCGTTCGAGATCTGTGGTGGGCTGAAGGATGAAAGGGTCGATCGGGCCTCCTTGCACATGTGCTCCAGGAGCGGAGCTGATGTTGCCCGGTCCAAACGAAAAATGCCAGCAGACCATAAAATCATGGCGACATCTCGTTCTGAGAATGTACCGTCCAACTTGCAAGCCTTCTTGAAGAGCCTGTCACTTGTTGAAACTACTTCAGGCAGCTGCCGTAGCGTCGCAGTTGCCCACAACACCTCGGAAATATCGCGAGGATACAACTGTGCAGGGTCAACCTTCGCGAACTTACCCAGCAGCGATGGCAGCAACTGAACCAAATCTGGCGACTGCTGGCGCAACTCTGCGAGGGACCATATGACCATGGCGAGACGCGAGCCACTCATGTCAGATAAATGCCCTTTCACACGCGGAACGACTGCCGGCACCAGCTTCGGCAGCTCCGACACATCTTTCAGCTTGGCGCAGGCCCAAAGAATGTCAACAATATGTAGTTTGTTGAGGTCAGGCAGCACTCTTTCCGCAGCATTTTGAAGCAACGGCAAGCTGGGAAACAGCGCGGCCGACCGGGTCCTGAGCGACGCAGCTGCCCGAAGCATAATCAAAACATGTTGCGGCCCTACTTTGTGCGCTACATCGCCTAGTCTGCAGGTCACGGCAGCCAGCACCTCGTCTCTGTCAGCCTGTGGCAACTGCAGAACTGCGACAGCCCAAACTATGTTGGAAGCTCCCTGAGCGTTTATGTGTGACACTGTGGCCTTGACAGCAGAGAGTGAATCTGAACGAAGGGAAGCGAGCTCTGCAGACATCCTCTGGTCCAGCTTCGCCATAGCCCAGAAGATGTTGCTGCACGTGCGATGTTCAGATGTCTTGCCGCGCTTCGCAACGCTCCGAAGCATGGATCCGCCTAAGGAAAACAGCACCCTAAATTGCGGATCGGCACATGCATCAGGTGTCAATGTGTCCTGTAAATGGGCTATTCGCACGATGGCTGCAGAGACAGCGATGAGGTCCAAGTCCGGGTTTGCAATTTCACTGCTGATGACCTGGAGCACATCTTTGGCCGATTCTGCTTGCATGATGTTGTTGGTGATGATGTCCGGCCGTGTGAAACGACGACCTGGCATCACCAGGGGGGCTGCAAAACCTCGCAAAAAGCCACCCGGCGGCATCCGAAGCTTGTGAAGTCTCGGCCAGATTGACCAATGCGTACCATGAGCAGCAGGTCCCCCTTCAAAGTTCCAGCAGGAGAGGCTGGGTCTCCTCAGTGATCCTGACATATAGAGCCACCTGATGCTCGCCATCGCCACGACCCAGGAGTGGGTCAAGAAAGAAATGTCGGCCTCGTGCTTCTACAATCTCAGTCGACCATGGCATGTCAACGTCCTTGAGCCCTTGAGTCGAAGGGACATGTAAGTCCTCTAAACAACTCTGAATACAGGCATTCAGGCAAAGGTCACAGACACATCGCGAGACAAGAAGCTTCGACGCTAAAGACTTGCAGAACGCTGGCTAAAGAGTTGAACCTCGAAGGTGTCTAACTACTGCACCACACTCAGACATACCCCAAGCAGCCGACCCGCTAACCAAGAATAAAAGCTACAGAGAACGTTCCGAAGCTGCAGACACATTAGATTCCCGAACCCACAGTCATCACCTTAGGCCCCTGGCGTCGGTGCCCGCTGGGTGCCGATACTTCTGTTTATGTCTCGGGCTGACTATACTGAAGTTGCATCCAAATCTCCAGTGACACAACATCGAGTTCAAGCGGAGAGTGGCTTGCACAGGATTTTCTCGCAAGGAGCTTACCCTGCCCCTGCCCCTACCGCCTCAAAAATGTGAACCCTAAGCTCTTGCCTTGTCCATTAATTAAGCACCAAACCACAATAAAGGTCGTGCTATTTCCAACTTATGGCATAAGTAGTGTTCGTAGGGTATTGGGATCTCCAGGTAACCCTCCATCCCCAAAACCCCGAAAAGCTATTCCCTCAAGCCTGCGCCCTCATTAGAAATAGAGTCTCGAAGCCTGGACCCCGAATCCATATTACAAACCGACCTCGACCGTAGATTGCGGTTATGTACACCCTGAAGCCTCTAAGTCTATACTATACTTAACGGAGTGACCAAATTCGAACCCCTCAGTCATGTTCCTTGTTGCGGATTTCGGGTGGCCTGCAAGCCCACGGAACTCCGGCGTGAGCCGCGGCGAGAGCCACCGGCATCGGACATTCCATGGCCCAGGAGACGAAAAATCGGACAACATGAACGAAAGCTCGTACAAGTCATATCACTGGTCGCTTACTAACTTTATGGTAACTGAACTTGAACTGAGAGCAACCATAACAATAGCAGGCCAAACACAGCCAAACGTCCTATAGTGCGCAGTGCAAACATGAACACATCACTTGTTCTCCAGCGTCTGGATGTCATGGGGTGTTGTGGGTAATCTAGTTGGAGTCTGGCATTTCGAAGCTGTTAGTCGATGTGTGTGTGTGTCTCTGTGTGTGTGTGCACGTTGGTGTGTGCATTCTGTTTGTTGATCTCTTTCTGACGGCCAATCTCTAGCAGTTTTAAGCACGGTGCCATTGAGGTCTATATCCAAAGAGTCACAGTCGCGCGGCTGAGGAAAACAATCGTCAGAGGCTCTGGCTGAATGAAGATCTGAAAACGAGCGAGACTGGCTAAATCAGAGATACCACCACAGCAAGTCAGCCCATAGTGGAGGGATATAAGAGCCATGCGGGCACGCTGGTCGGTTATTCAAGCCGATTCTACGGCATCTAAAGCGGTAGAAGTATTGTGCTTAAACCATACCATGATCCTATCACGAGACAAACACATACGACACAGCTGAAAGCAACACAGCGAAACCCTGATAGCTGGCCATGGACGATGCAATTATACACAGTAATCCTCGGGTGTTATCCTAAGCCTTGGACTTGGACCTATGTATTGGTTGAGGCTTCCGACCGGCTCTGCAATCAGGGTCTCAGGAATTATTGGGCTTTTGATACGATTAACTAGCCCGATTTCACATAGTCTTCAACCTTTGAAGACATAAACCATGAAGCCCCGCCTCCTGCCCAAACCTTTGAGACTATGGAAGCCCCAGTCACTTAGCTTCTCAGCTGAATCAAACAGACTGATGTGGCTTTCATCATAACCTGAAGATGGGTGTGCAGGATGCCCGCTACTGCAACAAGGGTCCAACACTTTTCAACAAAGCTATAAACGCAAGACTGAAGCAGCTTCCATGCCTTCTGACTTACTACTTGCGGCACCTGACCAGAGATAAACGCTAAACCTTCAAACCCTAATGCTAAACCCCCTACCCCACCATCGGAAAATCTTCAACAGCCTCGGCCCCACTGAGCTCGTCATTGCGGATCTGCGCGGGACTTGGGCACAGCTTATGCGTTGCAAATGACATCAGGTGCCCCCACCCAAACTCCCCTGAACCCTAAATCCGAAAGAGCCTCATTGCATAGACCAGATGTGCGCAGCTGCGCAACAGGCTTCGGATGTTGGAAGCGAGGTGGAGGCATATGGTCGGATGTATACAAACACAAAGGTACATATACATGTACATACGTACGAACACACATACCGAACTACATACATACATACCTATCTGTACATACATACTACATACATAAATGCATGCATGCATGCATGCATGCGATAGTTAAATAGCTAGATAAACAGATAGATAGATAGATAGATAGATAGATAGGTGGATAGATATATAGATACATAGATAGATAGATAGATAGATAGATAGATAGATAAATAGGTAGATAGGTAGATAGGTAGGATAGGTGGATAGGTAGATAGATAGAGATAGACGGATAGTCAGATAGACAAACAGATAGATACACGCATGCATGCATGCATACGTACTTGCACATACACATACATGTTTCTATACATGTGTACACACATCTGCATGCGAGGTCTATCGGTATCGGGTTGCAGGACGGAGGCAAGTATACGCTTACGCTCAAACGGGGCGCACTAGCATGTTAAGCCTTAGGATACGGGCAGAAGAGTTGCAAGAAAGGCATCACATGAGTTTCCAGCCACCGATAATTAGCATGTTTGTAACTACCTTCAATGTCGTTCCTTGCTCGGTTCCTTGCTCGGCCTCTGCTTGATTACATTGCAGGGTCCCCACAGTTCGTCATACAGGGAAAGGGTGTGCTCTGCTCACAGTACATCTCCCTTTTTTGCTTCCTGGTCCTGGGCCTGCAGAACATAAAGTAAGGAATATGCAATACCTTACCCATAGGCTCCACAGTAGTTCCTCTTTGATGGCTCATATTTAGGAACCTATAAGGTAATCCCAAAAAGGAACTACAATGGAGCCTGTGGACAAGCTATAGAGCGATTAGTGATTAGTGATATGGACGGAAGTATATTCGTATGGCTTTTCTACGAATGCGGGGTGTGGGGGCTAGGGCACGAGTAGGACTTAAAGATCCCACTGCCACTGACTCAGAACAGGCAAAATCCAACGAAACCTCGCAAACTGCTAGGCAAACATGCTGCCTTTTCAGCCTGCCATAGGGGCCTTGATGAGGATAATCGGGTTTCGGGATATATTGTACTACGTATCATTGTGATATGAGAGGGGCGGCAAGGGGATACTGAGTTACAAATTGTTCATTCGTCAAACCCGTACATAAACCCGAGCCCGAAACTTTCTTGAGGCTGAACCTTGTCAACCCTAACCCATCACAGTCTATATGTTAAAACAACCCTAAACCCTAGAGCCCTAAATGCCCTAAACCCTAAACCCCCGAAAGCCCTAAACCTTCAACGCCAGGGATGCCTGACCTTACGCTAGCATCGTTGCAGTGGCCTCGGCGAGAACCCTCAGCCGCTCCCGTTCCTCCAAGGTGGATTCGGGTTGTTTCCCTCAGGGTCCTAGGTGCTGTTATGGGGGCTACTTCCCCCCCCAATAATTCCCATAGCTTAGGGTCCTTTACAGTAGGAACAGGCTTCGGTTTCATGGTCCAGTAACCGTATACTCAACGAAGGCTTCTGGTTCCAGTGTGTATCTCGGACTCCATGCTTCTTAAGTGCCCAAAAGGAAGTAGTGTTTCTACTCCTAGTAGTTCTCCCCAAACCACAGTCAAGCTTACCTAGATTCCTACTGGTTCCTACTTAATACCAGCCCCACCCATCCGAATCCTTTAGGACGCCGTGGCTCAGGGCGGCGTGGGTCTTATGGCACAGCGGGTGCAGAAGCGGCCCATTCAGTAGGGGTCCACACTAAGCCCCCGAAGCAACATCAAACACACTTTTCGAGGTGCCCGGCAACACATCAACGGACAACCTCGTTCGGGTCGTGAAACGGAGCCGCTGTGCGAGAGAGATTCGTGCGATGTCTTCCGCGTTGTTGCAAGCCGTCAACCCTCATCAATGAAAGGGAAAGCGAACCAGCTTCGCATTCTGCTGCGAGACAGAAATCACAATCCTCACACAGATCCGTAATCCGCTCGCTACGTCTCCCTAACATAAACAAAGTTCTTCCCCTGTAAGGTAAAGGATGCGTTTTTGCCTGCACCCTGGAATTGGAGTGCTTTGCATCAAAGTGTTGGCGAATATGTAACTAAACCCTAAACCCTAAACTCTAAATCGCTGCATCAATGAAACTCATGAACATATCTGCCCGTCGTCTCTCTTCCTCTGTCTGGCTACCTGCCTGTAAACAAACTGCCAGCAAAACCTATATACAGCTGCCTGAGTCTGTCCCTGCACGTGCCGACGACATAGTAGATCGTGCGTAGATTATGAACGTATGCATATGTAGGCATGACACGGCTAACTACTTATGAAACCCAAACCCATAAACACATCTAAACCCCTTAAAGCAAGCCTTATAAAGCCAAGACAAGAAAGCCCCAAACCCTTGCACCTTCAACCCTAAACCCTAAACTGAATGCCATGTCTGACTTCCCCTCGGGATCTGGTCTCCACTCGTCACCCTGATTCAAGGCGGCCGAGAACCCTCAAGCCTCTGTGCTCACGCCAGGACCCAAATCCTGTAGGCCCCCAGTTTGGTGTTTAAAAGGGTTTAGGACAATCCTTGTACGCTCAAACAAGGGTATATGGTCCCAAATTCAGGATATCTAGGCTCTAATGGAGGGTAGATGGAGGGTCTAGGCTAAACCCGATGCATCTCAAGGCGGGGAGCTTAGTGCTGAGCTTGTCGGATGAAAGCTGTCAGATTTTGGTCCAACTACCCTGAAACCTAGAAGCTCTAAACACTGAGCCCCAAGCCCAACTACCCCAACATGCGTCAAGGACGCCAGACATGCACACTTCGTTCATGTCGGTAGCTCCAAGAAAGTCCTAAACCCTAAACCCTGAGGCGAGGGCTGTAGGCATGGGGTTTAGGGCTTAGACTGTGGGGCTTCTGAGGCTTTGGGAGTTTCGGGCTTAGAGGATTTTGGGTTTAGGGTTTGGGATTCGGGGTTTCGGATTTGGGGTTTAGGATGTGGGTCATTAGGGTTTAGGGTTGGGGTAGCTGCTTGATGCACCCTACACCCTAGTACCTAAACCCTAACTCAAGCCGTAAACCATGCAGCACGAACCCCTGTTGAATTTCGTGGGGCATCACTGCACATGGCCCTCTTTGCGACAGCCGTCTGAGAAGCTTCCAAATTGACTTACCTTGCTAACTAAAGGTTAACCTTTCAGAATATGTACGGAATATGAAGCCCTAAACCCGAAGCCCCAAGCCCTCAACCAGGACCTAAACCACATAATCCCCCCAAGCAGCTAAAGGTTTCAGCTTGAGCTGAAACCATAGGTTCAGGAACTACGGTGCGACATAAATTCCAGACAAATGCCTGAGTGTTTGGGAGTCTTTCTAAACTAGTCGGACAACCAAAGAAATTGCTCTTGCGAATGATGCACTCGCCTCTATATGAATCCGGATCGCGTTGTCTTAGCTGATCTCATTCTGGAGTGAACATCTCCCACAGTTTGGCTCTTGGGGAGTATAGCGGGCTTATACTACTCAGCACAGGCCAAAAGTTACATGACTTGGTTTGTACGAAAACAATCGGAAGTACGTTGCCAGAAGAACCATGGGTAGAACTGGATTTGGTGCTGGGAGGCTCGTATGGAGCAGATGTATATACTGTTTAGGCTTTAGGGGTCAGGGAAAGAAACAGAATGGACATTTTGGTATCTGTGGACTAGCTGCGTCGAAGCTCTCATGGTGGACGCCGATCGAGCCAGACGGTCACAAGATCATGTTGCACAGCACGGAGGACCTTCGCAGCACGCTCTACATGCCCACAGTCGCAGGCTCTAAATCCGCAGCTACAGTCCTACACCCGGAGGGCCCAAAACCCCGCAAAGAAGCCATAGGGAGTGAATCAATCTCCATTGTGGTTCCTTTCTTTTGCTATCCGGCCTTGTAGTACTGGACCCGAACCAGAAAACTGGTTAATGGCTGAAAAGAAAGTGCAATGGACACTACAGGTAGAGTCACCTCTTCAACCTTTAATACCTGTAGCCGATAAGCGCCTGCCTTGTTAGGGTTCCATACTACCTTATGGACGACATGACCCGTAAAAGTAGGGGCCTTATACCCTTATACTATGAATCCCTGTATGGTATATGAACCTTAAACCCTTTTAGGGTTCGTTTCGTCCTTAAAGTATGGCTTCTATCTCTAATCCCTTAAAACGGGGTAAGTGTTTATGGGCCACAGCTTGTGTTGCTTTCAGGCGTCTGGAGCCGTCCGGGTCGGGATGTAGCAGATGGTAGGGGTTCTGAGGGAACTCTGCTTCCGTAAACCCCCAACTATCGAAGCCCTAAGCCTTACCGTAAGGGTCCATGTACCCAAATAGTATATACTTTGGCCTTAAAGTAGTCCCTATATAAGTACTTTGGGGCAAATTCATATACTATTTGGGCACATGGACCCGTAGGGTTATAGACCCCATCTAACTAAAGACTCTCAAGTTGTGGTCTGGACCGAACCCAGAGCTGAATTCAGACTTGGCAGCATTGGGAATTTTGTACACGGCTCACTAGGAGTTAGGACTAGGGCGACCCTTGGGGATAAGGCCCCTTTTAAGAGAGCCATAAGAAGGGTTAAGAACGGTCCCCTTGAAGGGGTCTCCCTCATCCTCCCTAGGACTCACGACCTCACCACCTCAGCAAACGCATGAGCTTTCACAGGTCCAAAAGCCTTCAACGCATTCGCCGCATTAGCCCAAAGCCCCGGTCTTGAAGAGCTTTTGAGCTCCTCAAGACTCCACAACTCCAAACAATAAGCTTGCTTAAAGGTGCTTCCTAAAACCCTAAACCCTAAACCAAACCCTAAACCCTAAACCCTAAAAGCCCTAAACCCTAAACCCCGGAACTAGAACTGCGAAAACTGGTGAAAACTCCGACCTCCAAGACCCCCAGCTCTTCCCCAAGGGCTTTCGGTACGTACACAGGTCCTTTAAAGGCTTCCTTTACGGGTCCTAGAGGGGTAGTTCTCCAAATTCGGGTCCCTTTTTAAGGGTCCTTTTGCCAGGGGTGCCGTAGAATTCTTGGGGACCCCAAAAGGGACCCGAATTTAGAGAACTACCCATATAAGGTGCTACGATATGTTACCCATCGCTCGTACAGAGGCTCTTAGCATCCTATGGGCCCTGACTCCTGATACCTCAAGCTCCAGCTCCTAAAGAACAACACCCTGAACCCAAGAATTTCTAACCCGAAAACCCCCACGCCCAGAAGCGCCAGACTCTCGATGCCACGCCCCTACATCAAACCGCTGCATACCGCTGTATTATACCCCCAACAACACTCTAGAAGCTCTCCTTCGACCCCAGATCTCGATGAAACCTAACCCAGAGGGTCCAAAGATACTATAACTATGGAATTGAATCAGACCCAGACGGGGAACCTATAATTCCACAGTAGCAGTCTATATGGACCCTCCGGGTAAGACCCTAACCTAAACTCTACACCCTAAAATCCTAAACCCTTAAAAACCCTAAACCCCTAAACCCCAAAACCCTAAACCCTAAACCCCAAACCTCCAAAACCCCCAAAACGACTCCAAAAGTTCTCCTTCGCGCCTCAGCGCGAAGCACCTCCCCGCAGGCGCCGACGCTTGGAGGCTGCTGCAGGCGCCGTCTCCTGGCATGTGTGAGCCCTAAACCCCAGTTTCGGGTTTAGGGGTTTAGGGCTTAGGGGTTTAGGGTTTAGGGGCTTAGGGTTCAGGGGTTTAGGGGTTTAGGGTTCAGGGTTTTTGGTAATTAGGTAGGTAGGTAGGTAGGTCGGTAAGTAAATAGACAGGCAGATGGACTAAAGAGATAGATAGACGGAGATAGATAGACAGACAGAAGAGCGATGGAGTGTAATCATTATATACGATTGCAGATAGAAAGACGGACGCAGAGAGTAAGACAGCGAGAGAGAGAGAGAGAGAGGGAGAGACCGAGCGAGCGTGCGCATGCGCCATCTAGATTGCCAGCTGTACGTAAGCTCCCATACAAACTCATTCCACCAGACCAGTTAGGTGGTTTAAGGTTTAAGCTTGAGGGTTAAGGTTTTAGGGTTTAGGGTTTAGGGTTAGTGCACAACCCGATGCTGTAGGGTCTATCAAGCCACAGGTGGCTCCTCTGCAGCCGTCTTCTTTGTAGGCGGCACAATGACCTGCGCAGCACAGCACTCCGGGAAGAATTCACAGCCCAGGCTGCAGGACTGGACCCTTAACCCCAGACCCTTTCCCCTCAACCGTATCTTTTTCACTCTATCAAGAACGGTCCATGTGATCCCTTATGGTGGGCAGATAGGGCCTCCCGTTTACCTGTCTTCTTCAGGATCCCACGAAGGTAGTCTCCATTGTAGGTCCGGTTTCGGTTGCCTAAATGTTCTTTGGCCACACGGTCCTGATCGTAGAAATGGTTAAAACTGCTGAAGGAAACACAACCTAGACGATATGTCATACCTGATTGTCGTGACCAATCACCCCATGGGGATCACCCCAAGCTATCCAGCCTAAAAATGTTCAACTCTTACTCAGTTGCCGACGTCATGAATGTGTATGGGCTGCCCTTTGAGATCAGGCTTTTGGATGTCGCAGGAAGCAGTCAGCCTGAACCTTGGAGTTTTGAGGCTGAAGGTGTACCCTACCCTTATACCCTCAAAGGACTCATCGTTTAAGGCTTTCGGGCCCAAAGACCCTATCACATAAGGCTCGTGGGCTAGTTTGATGCTAAGGTGTGGGGTTCAGGGCCTGCATGGACTAGCCCGATATCGGCGCGTGGCCCCTCAACCACTTCAAAGCCCTGACTACACTCCAACAGACAAAGGTGAATGTCACAACGAAATCTATAACCCCTCACAGAAACTGCAGAATCATGCTTCGCAACCCGAAACATCTCTTTAAAAATACCTTATAAAGAAAAGGAGCCTCGACCAGATCCTTCAGCAGCGCCGGACGCCGCGAAACAAGGCGGCTGTAAGCCTGGACAGCACAGGGGACCCCTTTCAATGGAGCCCATAAACAGCAGTTAGGGTTTAGGGCTACGTAATCTGGGGTTTAGGGGTCGGGTTTAGGGGTTGCATATGGGCTGTCTAAGGTATCTTGCAGCGCTTTGACTGCAAATTCGTGGATTTTCTAAGGGTGCATCGATTTCTCAAAGTTAAGCGTCTAAGACTAGAAGTAGAGCCGTCCAACGCCAACGCAGTACTGGTCAAAGACAGCCTTTCGGGGCCTACACACAGGGTGGCCTCGCGACAATTCCAGTCCTCCTTGTCCATGAGCTTTTGAGCTTTGAGCTTAGGGTTTAGGGTCTAGGGTGAATACCCCAGACCCCAAACCCACAATCCCAAACCCCAAATCCGAAAAACCCATACCTGGAGACTCTAGAGCCCTGAAACCCCAGACCCTAAAAGCAAAAACCACAAAACCCAAAACCGAAAAAAAACGCAAAACCCTAAACCCTAGACCCTAGACCTTAACACCCGAATCCGTACACCGAAAAACCCTAGTAGATCCTAACACCCGAAAAACCCCAAACCAAAAAAAAAATAAACCCTCAACCCTGGACCCTATAAACCCTATGAGCCTACATACTCTCTTCCAAAAAAAAAGACCAAATATACATATACCAGGCCAAAACGTCTAGTTTAGGGTTTAGGGTTTAGGGTTTAGGGTTTAAAGGGGTTTAGGGTTTAGAGTCTAAAGTTCGCCCATTGGCCATCTAAGCATAAGGCAGCCCTCTTTGCCTACCCGGGGGGGTCGTAGGTCTCGGAAGTTTGGGTTTAGGGTTTAGTTTATGGTTTAGGGTTTAGTTTATGGTTTAGGTTTAGGGTTTAGACGGTTTAGGGTTTAGGGGTTGGAGTTCTTTTGAGCCACTTTTCTCCCCATTTCCCTCGCGTGTCTCGGAAGAAATCACATGGACCAGGGGACGTGAGGGTTTAGGGCTGAGAGGAAACCCACCATGGGAACTGTCAGTTAGGTAAGGGTTTAGGGTTCTACAAGCGGCTAGGGGTTTAGGGTTTCAAAGGGGTTTGGGGGGTTGTTGACTTCAGGGTTTCCCGGGGCGTGGGGTTTTGGCCTCAGGGCTTTGATAATTTTGGGGTTCGGGAGGTGTTCGGGGCCTCCCTGTGACCCCAAACCCTACATAATAGTAGGTTTTGACCCCTCAATGAAATGCTAGAGCCCATAAATCGGTAGGTTTTTTTGGCTTCTACCATTTAATTAAGGGGTCATAACCTATTATTATGTTTTTGGATCCCTATAGGTCAGATTTTAAAGCACAAGTAGCGTTGGCATTCGGGCCTCCAGCCTTTCTCGTTCTGGCTTTGGCAGAAAAAGCCCCTGCGAGCTGAACGTACCAAGCCCGAATCTTGAAGGTTTAGGGTTGAGGGTTTAGGGTTTAGGGGTTTAGGGTTTAGGGCTTGGAAGTTTAGGGTTTATAGGGTTTAGGGTTAGGGTTCAGGGGTTTAGGGATTAGGGTTCCAAACACCGAACACAGAGCCCCAAAACGTCCCGCAGGGCTTAAGAGTTTACAGGGACATTGGCCCTCGATTGTCATGTTCCCAGGCCTCTGTAGCTTGGATATCACCCAGCCGCAGTGAGATGAACTCCAGGCACTGAGCCTACAGCACAAGCTGTGGGCTTCTAGGACTGACTTTTTTTGTAGGTAAAGGGCGCATGGAAACCCTAAACCCTAAACTTGTATAAAGGGGTCATGGTTCTGAGGATAGCCCTAAACCCTAAACCCTAAGAGGATAGGGTGTCTAGCCTTTGAAGGGTTTAGGGCGGGTTTAAGGTCAGGCATAGTACCGAAGGGCGTAAGGGTTTAGGGCTTTACAGCGTTTATCATTCAATGGCACTCGCTGAACACTTGAAGGATTGAAGGCTTGACTAATCGATACCCTTGGGCTTTGCATGCCCTTGGGCTTTGCATGCCTGAGATCTTATAAACTTTTAAACTTCCAACATCTCTATAAACCCTTACAGTAGAAGCCCAAAA
>CAJNJA010014651.1:0-12104 GCA_905231915.1 Symbiodinium necroappetens | reverse complement strand
GGTTCCCCCCCCCCCCAAAAAAAAAATTACCTGTCCGACTATGACGCCTCGAAATTAGGCCGTAGAACCCCCGAAAGCCCCAAAGCCCCTAAGCCCTATGAATGCCTCGAAGTTAAGCCCTAAACCCCTTAGCCCTATGAAGGCCTCGTATATTGTAAGCCCGAAACCCCTAAGCCCTAAAGCCCTACATTCAGGATCCAAGTGCGATAGTAGAAAATGTGGAAGAGTTCCTGATCTCATTCTCATAGGTTCCGCATTATGACCATACTGAATATATCATAAGTATTCCTATGATTATTATTCCTGTTATTATTACGGCCCCGGTAGTGGAGTTTTGTAGCTGCCAGGAAGGAAGACGTAGATCCCGTAAGTGGTTTACAAAGTGCACTTTCGCAGTACAGGACCAGATAGGGTGCAGGTTTCTGCTTCCCAGAAGATCCTCCCGAAGGTCTGTTTAGGGTTTAGGGTTTAGGACTTCTCTCACAGAACCGTTGCGGAGCCTTTTTTGTTCAAGAAGCCCCTTAAGGAAGCTGAAAAGGCACGCGAAGAACCCCAAGCCCTGATCCCTGGACCGTACCCATAGGCCCCGAGGTAGTTCCTCTTTATGATTTATATTTAGAATCCTAGAAGGTAATCCCAAAAAGGAACTTATGATATGGGTAGAAAGGGATCTCACCTTCAGGACTTCTCTTTGTACAATGCAACGTACCGCGGCGGAGTGTCGGAGAGTCTTGCAGCCGAGCTGGGTTGCAACAGGAGCATCAAGGACAACTTGGTGTTGTGTTGGGCTGATCAGTTTGGGGGTTCGGCCCACATAAAAGAGCCAACTTCAGAGAAATGTAGGCGAATCCGAGGACACCAGTTTAGATTACCGGATGACAGGGGTACATATGATTGTTAGCAAGAGAAGAGCAGCAAGCAGGACCAGGCCTTCACGTACTTGGGCTGCAGCGCCGACGATCCCAGATCTTGCCTTCCAGACGCCTGTTTTGAGGAGGCCAGGATAAATCCGACCCCCTAGAGCCCCTAAGCCCCAACCGGTAAACCCTAACCCCTCGGACCCTGAGCCTTGAACCCCAAAGCCCGAAACCTTAAATCCGAACGCCATAAAGCCGACAAACTCTGAACCGTCGACAAGGCCATCCTCCTTCGCTATGCCATGAAGCTCATCCAGAACCACGACCCCTCAACGCCACTGTTCCTCACCTTCTCCTCACAGTTTGTCCACCCGCCTTTGGAATCTGGGCTCTTTTCAGGTACTTAGTAGCGCAGGTTGCCATAAGCAGGGTTCTACGGTTGTATGTACGAGGTTTTACTTATGTGGTCGAAAGATCTGAGTTAAAAAACTTGGCCCCTCAGAACAAAGGCACCAAGCCACGAAGGGCGTACATCATCCAAAAAAATACAGTCTCCTAGCTTACACGATGCTCCCTAGCAGGAATCAACGAAGTCAGCCTTGGACTTGGAGGACAAAATCCAAAAAATCTTTGCTTCGCTTGGCGTTCGAAAGAGGATTCCATGGACCACTACCAGGAAGAGGGTGGCTGCAAACCTGCTGTACCTGGGGCAGATTAGATTAGGATAGTGTACTCGTAGGTTTAATTAGATGGATCGATCGAGCGCTAGATCGACAGATCGGTAGGCCGATACATAGTGAGATAGATAGACTGTCATACAGACAGATGGATGGGCAGGCAGGTAGGTAGGTTGGTAGGTAGGTAGGCACCAGATAGGTGGATGGGCAGACCAATAGATGGATAGATAGACAGATAGATAGATAGGTAGAGAGGTGGAAATTTACTACATAGATAGATGGATAGACACGTTGACAGACAGATAGATACGTAGTTGGAGAGGTACATCAATAGACGGATGGCACATAGGTAGATAGGTACTTTGCCGGCGGATCGATGGATAGATACCTAGATAGACAGATAGTCAGAGACATAGACAGATGGGCACGTGGACCGATAGTCAGAGAGATAGACAGACAGACAGATAGGCAGATATTCAGCGGGATATCCTGGTTGGTAGATAGACAGACAGAGTGGATCCGCACATCTTTCGGTCGATAGATCGAAAGATAGGTAGACACGTAGGGACGGACAGATGCACACACACACAGAGACAGTATATATGTACATATAGTTATACATAAGTACATACATGCATGCAGACATGCATCCATCCATCCATCCATCCCTATATGCAGACATGTATGCATGCAAACATACGTGAATAGGTACATACATACATACGTACCTAGACCCATACACATACATACTGTACTCACGTGCACACACACACATATACACATATACCTATCTACGTTCATACGTTCACACATGCATGCAGACATGCAGCCATCCATTCATCCAGCCATGCATCCATCCATCCCTGCATGCGTAAATTTGCATATACTTATTTATATACACACACACGCACTAAACCACTATCTATATATATATATATACATACACAGAGGTATGCACACACAAACACATATGTATGTAGGCATATATATATATACACACACACACGCACATATGTGTATGTGTCTGTATACATCTGCGTACATATATATATATGTATATATATATACACACATGCATACATGCTTACACTTACACACACACACATGTACACGTACAGCATATGTGCATCTACATGTACATAGACATAGGACTACATATATATATGTGTATGTATATATATATATGTATGTATATATACACACACATATATATATATAGATAGATAGATAGATAGATAGACATGTACATAAACTTGTACATGTACATACATATATACAAACATACATACATACGTACATATGTACATATGTACATATGCATATGCATTTGCATCCACATAAACTTGTACATGTACATACATGCATACATACATGCTTACATGCATACATGCGTACATAGATACATGCATCCATACAGATACATACATACATACATACATACTTACATACTTACATACTTACATACTTACTTACTTACTTACTTACTTACTTACTTACATGCATACACACCTACATACATACATGCGCATACAATCATACATACACGTACATGCGTACATAGATACATGCATCCATACAGATATACCTACTTACATACATACATCCATGCATACATACACACATATTACATGGGTACGCACGCATGTACATACATATCTTGCACATAGGAAGGAATTCGTTTATTGTGTTAACTGGGATCGTGCAAACAAGCTGCATTTCAACCACCCGAAACGGGGATAGCTAAATGGAAATGCAAACCCTGGGCTGGTAAAAGGCTGGTTAGCTGGTGATCCCAAGCAAGCAGCCAGGTACAGTGACCTTGTCATGGGAAAGCTCGTTGACGCATTGAAGGAGAAAGGCATGTATGAGGATACGCTGGTCGTGTACATTTCGGACAACGGCGGAGGAACACACTTGAGGGCTGGCGCGAACAATTATCCATTGAAAGGAGGTAGGTTTAATGAATCTAGCCCTGGTCTTGAGCACGTTTTGTTTTGGGGTTTTGGGGTTTAGGGTTTAGGGTAGGTTTGCTGAATCTAGACCCGGTCTTGAGCACAATTTTCAGTTTTAAGTCGCCGGGCAGATCGCGGAGAGGAGCTGTTCAAGATACTGGCCCGGTTTTTAGGCAATCCACAGATCGACTGTGAAGCAATCCAGTCGTATTTGGTTCCGGTTCTACTTGCTTACGAGGTTAGGGCCATTCTAAACCCTAAACCCAAAATTCTTGTGAGGGACTTTAAACCCTAAAAACCCCCTAGTCTTGTGAGGGACCTTAAACCCTAAAAACCCCCTAGTCTTGTGAGGGACCTGGGCCTCCTAAAGCATAAACTCGAGGCCAAAGACTATTGTTTGAGACGGCCGATGCTGTACCACATGGGATTTTCCGAAAATTGCTGTACCTTATTTTGGGATGCTTATAATAGGGTTCCTACTATTTAGAGTACTATAGGGTCCCCTATTTTCGGAAGCCCCCCACACCAACCCTAAACCTTAGAAGCGCGGCCCAGGAATGGGAGGGGGGAATTCGCACCAATGCTTTCATATCTGGTGGCTTTGTTCCACTCCACCACCGCGGCAGCCTTAGTGTTTGAGTGTTTAATGGTGCTTAGGTTTTATGATTTGGGCTTTAGGGTTCTGTGTCTGTTGTTTGGGGGGTATCATTGTTTCGGTGGAGTTTGGACTCATGCTTAGGGTTTGGTTTAGGGCATTAGACTCTGGCGAGAATAGGGTTTGGTTTTAGGGCATTAGGCTGTGGCGAGAATTTCAGAGTTTAGGGTTTAGGGGGGCTTTTACTTCTAACCGAGCACTGAGGTGGCAGCAGCTTCCACGGAGTCATCCACATTGCCGATTCTTGGGCTTCAAACAACCCTAAACCTAAAGCCCTGAAACCCACCTGGCAAACCCAGACGCCTAAACCCTAAACCCTAAACCCATGCAACTAAGCCGCCAAAACACTGAACCTCAGGATCGGCGGTTGAGACCGAGGGTTTCAAAATCACACCGAAGACCCCTAACCCTGAACCCTGAACCCTAAACCCTGAACCCTGAACCCTAAACCCTAAAACCCTTTACCCTAAAGCAAAAGCCTGAACCCTGAACCTAAAGCCCAACAAAGGGCTTAAGAAACTTACGCACACCAGTGAGCATGTTCCCGGATTTAGCAGGCCTTGTAGCATCCTCATGGTCTTCATGGCCATTGCAAGAACATAGTCATATGATGAGGATTTAGGGTTTAGGGGAGTCATACGAGAGGTTGAAGAACTAATACCAGCATTTCTTCGTAGTATACATAACCAGGCTAGAATATACCCCAAACCCTCTTAACTGCTTGTTCGCTGTGTTTTGGGTACCTAAAGGTGTAGTTACGGCTGCTTAAGGAATAGTCAGCCCACTCCATAGACAACTTGGCTTTGAAGGAAGCTTTTCGATTTCTTAGCCCAGCATTCTCGGTGGTGTCCATCAGGAACATCGAAGCCACCCACAGCAGGGACAGTCGCAGACTTCACCGAACAACCAGAGTAATTGCCATCATCGTCGTCCTAACCGTAGAGAGCATCACCATAATCATGAATGGTCGCCCACAGCTTCACTTAGTAGTCGTTGACGCCTGTCGTCCTCGATGCTGTTGGGGGAAAACGCCCAAAAACCCTAAAATCTCCATGTTAATCCAATTGACAGTAAATATAAAAAATAGTATATTTTGATTGAACCAAAGAAACAATTATGCCTTCGCTGATGAACGAATATATGCAATAAATCAAGGAACAGCATGCAATCAGTGTGAAGCTTTGTGAGGTTGATTTTTCGACGAATTCGTTGCACAAAAAGATTTTCAACATCTGGATCTTGAAACTTTACCCATTGAATCGACACAGCCTCAATTTTTGTTAAGCTTATCGTCACAAGTATACTTGAAACACAGACACTTCACTCTCATCAGACTCCAGCTCCCTCTCTGCTGCAAGAACTGGTTCAGCAGAGTTTTTTTAAGTGGAGAGAATCAACTAATTCAGATTCATAGACAGTCATGATCCCTGCAAGTCATAAACATATCAATAGACGAGCATCATAAACGGGCGAAGCACAAAGGTTTGAGATCTACTGTAGTCGCCGTCTGTCGTTAAACTTGGCGGCATTTGTAGGGAAACCTACGATGTTGTCTGAACTTCGGCAGTCAAGTATCGACATTTCCGTGTCTCGGCCTGTTGCATCCATCCATGACCCGCGGCATCCATGTCCAAGCCCGACAATGGCAGCAGCCACGTCACACCGAATCCCGGGCAGACCGAGTGATCCAACAACCCTGGAAACGTCGTCGCCATCGAAACACAAAGCCTACTTCATCTGACCATGGAAGACTTAACACAATTTTGGGGTTGAGACTGCGAATAGGGCCAACGGGACTTTCCGGGATTGCGTCAGGGTGTTCCAGGATTTCACAGGGGGTTTGGTAGGGTGTGCTTTATTGCCTGCTTGTTGATGGCTTGGGCATTTTGCCTTGTTTTCTGTTCAAACCCTTAAACCGTAAGCCCTAAACCCTTACACCCCTCAACCCTTAAGCCCTAAAGCCCTTAAACCCCCAACCTCTTAAACCCTAGTAGCCTAAACCCTTAAACCCGAATGGAGGGGAGAGGTCTGCGTCCTGATGTCCCCCGCCAGTGAGCGGACCTGGAGGCTCGAGGTGTGGTGGTCATGTGTAGACCCATAGGCTCCATACTGTTGATGATAGAAATCCTGCATTACCTTAAGGCCTTAAGGACCCTAAACTATGGGAATTATGGTATATTCCCTGTTTATGGGTAATGCAGGATGTATATCATCAACCGTAGTCCAGGCTTCTCCAAGTACCCTCAAATAGGGGGTATATGGTCCCAAATTAAGGGTATTTAGGGCCTTTAGAGGGTAGATGGAGGGTCTAGGGTAGTTCCTTTGTGTGGTATTTTAATTTAGGATCCTATAAGGTAATCCCAAAAAGGAACTGCTATGGAGCCTATGTGTAAACTTACAGCTATGTTAGGCAGGAGGGGGTTGTAGGAATTCAATCTGGCTTCATAGCGAATAAACTCAAGCCATATACAGCTCTAAAGCCCTGAGCCCTGAGCTCCTGAATCTTACAGCCCTAAGCGCCAGGCCTGACAATGCAGATTTAGGATTTTTGGGTTTCTGTAACCTTCAAGCCCCAAACCCTAAACCACACAAAAGCATAGGTTTCCGTAACCTTAAAGTCCCAAAACCCCTAAACCCACAAAAACCAGCAGAGCTTGAGGATTGGTACCCGACTCTTTGCAGCTTGGCGGGTGTGAGCCACTTCGACGAGGCGGCTTCGGAGGCCAACGAACGCCTTCGCCAACTGGGTTTGCCTCTCTTGGGCCCAGTGGCTGCTCGGTCTGGCCTTGAGAGGTTTAGATCTAGAATCTACCTTAAACTACCAAAGCCTACTTTTTTGTAGGGTCCCTATAAATTCCATATTAGAGTTTATATTAAGAACCTACAACAAAGTAGGGTTTCGTAGTTTAAGGTAGTGCCTGCCTCTAGCCATGTAGAATCGCGTGGCCGTAAACACTCATAGAAGCTCCCACAACTCCTACATGGATCCAGTATGGAAGGGGTCGTATTCTCAGCCATTCCACCGAAGGTCCAAGTATCCCTTGAAACCTTCACATCTCACCTATAGTCTCCATTGTAATTCCTTTTTGGGGTTGCCTTTTAGGATCCTTAATACAAAATTGGTTAAACCAAAAAAAGGAACTACAATGGAGACTATAGGCAGTACCTGAGGATGGCCGACCCCAGATGGAGCACATTCTTGCTGGCAGCAACGGTCGTGCGGATGCCCTTCACCTGAGCAAGAGACTGGGTTTTAGAGTACCATACTTGCATACTTTTTTTGGGACCTGTTCCTTAAAGGAACCATTATAAGCTAAAAGTCTATACTTTTGTCTCCCTGGTTGCTTCAAAGTCCAGGAGATCTTTGCTCAAGTGGCCCTACAAGCTGGTCGGAGCTTGGAAAAGCCCTACGGTTGATGCTAGAAATCCTGCATTGCTGTACCCATATAATACGGAATATACCATATATTCCCGTAGTTTAGGGTCCTTAAGGTAATGCAGGATTCATAGCATCAGCCGTAGTGTAGTGTGTTGGGGGGGGGGTGGCCTTAAAGTCCCTACCTGATTTGGTGGGAGGTATAGTACCTGATATCATATGCAAAAACCCTAACATCTCACCTGCACGTATTATGCCTCGACCCCTAGTGATGGGACTTGGAAACTTCGCGGTCCATTGTCGGGGTTCCGGTTTTGAGGTCTGGGCTGCAGGGCTAGGGTTTAGGGTTTAGGGTTTCGAGTTTAGACACGGACCCGGCAATAAAAAACTACACGGACCCACTTTTTTTGGCCCTAACCCTTAACCGGAGGGCCCCTTGAAGGTGACCGGGAAGCAGGAATACAGTTTTTGGCAAGGGCCTGTCTTTCCGAACTGCAGCAGCGACCGCCCAGCGTTTGCCTACGTGGATGCTTGGCTCTTGATTCTGTTGAGCTTACCGAGTAGAGTTAGGGGTTTAAGGTTTAGGGGTTTAGGATTTAGGGCATAGTGTTAAGATGGAACACAGATATCATAACGTGTAAAGGGAGGGCTTAGGACCTATAGAGTGTAGCCCATTTCAGAAGAGCATAATCTTCCTTGGCAGGGCAACTGATCCCATCTTTCCCCTTCCAAAACTGGCTCCAATGACAGCACAGCCTAGACGCTCCGTGTACCCTTATTAGACCCTAAATACCCTTAATTTTGGGACCATATACCCCTATTTGAGGGTGCTTGGAGGGTCCTGGAGGATGTTCTTGGGCACAAAGTCCGAATCGACAAGAACGACTCCTCTTACATGGTGAACGCCATGGTCGAGGATTGCGGCGATGGCTGCCTTTTCAACGTGGATGCCGACCCTGGTGAGTACCAAGGCTGCATATGCATATACATATGCAGAAACATATACATATACATATACATATACATATACATATACATATACATATACATATACATATACACATACATACATTCACACATGCATACATGCATACATGCATACATACATTCATTCATTCGTTCTTTTTTGTGCAGACATACAGACATACACACACGCAGAATCCCTTCGCCTTGAATATAAATAACAAAACGGAGGGAGGGGGGCGTCCCCGCAACAAAGATCTCGAAACGTGTTATTCTTATTCTTAGCCTTTTTCATAATTAGGGGTATGTGTATCACGACTGTCACATTTGGGAGGATCTTGCTCCTTCTATGGCTCCTGCTACTGCTCCAGCTCCTGCTGCGGCTCTTGCTCCTGTCAGGCTTTGTTCTTGCTTTTGCTCTTGCAGCGGCTTTTGCTCTTGCCCGTGCTATTGCTGTTGCTCCTGCTTTTGCTCTTGTTCGTGATCCTACTCTTGCTTGTGCTCTTCTTGTTGATCCGCTTTTGCTCCTGCTCTGGACTTTACATCCCCCTAGTTTAGGGCTTAGGGTTTTCATTACAGACGAAGTTCAGTTTGCATCTCGAGCATGGCTGTGTTAATAGTTTATTCAGCCTTGGCTTGTTTAAGACCCACAGTTTTGCACAATGCAGGAAATCTCACTTAAACTCACTGTAGGAATCAACTATCCATTTGGCAAGTCGTTACGCGATGTGATTGCCAAACAATCATTGAATCATTGATGAACCTGACCCTCTTTGTCCTGCACAAGCAATCCCTCCTGGAAGAGTTTACTGCCGGAAGGCCAGTTCGCTGATTGTTTTCGGCTGGTTTTTAAGCATGGACATTCCCTCGTTGGCTTTTGCGCACGGACATTCCCTCGTTGTTTCCGAATAAGACTTTCTATGGAAAATCGAGTTATACGAAACTTCGCATACTGGCTTGAAGGACACTCTATGTAAGATGTCTACTTGCGTGTGCTTTGTGTTTGCATGGGGGGTTCTTCAATTGTCTTTTTTCATGTTTTCATCGCTCTGGCGGGTCTTTACAGTAACAAGCTCTAACCAGTACAATAACAGCAGTTCGCGACACGATTGCAGCACACATGATTGTTTCATGGTCATCATTTGCTAGGTGTAGCATCCTTACGACGACTCTGCAAAAGACTAACTCGCAGCTCAACCAATGAAGGAACGGACATGACTTACTGCAACTGATGCACAGACTTAAGATGAACTGATCTCTGAATAATCATGTAACGTATTTTGTATACAGGCAAGATATCAAGAACCAACTTAAACTTTAAACTTACTGGCATACAAAATGTTGTAAGCAGCCACATGTTTATTTCTTGGCTTTTCAGCATCAATAACACTCATCCCGCTTCAATGTGTTACCAGACTAGCCCGTCAATCATTCTATCAAAGCACAGGTGTGGTTATCCAAGAAGCAAGGCTTGGGAGTCAAATGCCGATCAGCATGTGAGTAAATGTACCATTCAACAACTGATACATGGAGCGAATAATCTTTGGTTGGCCCGAAATAATGTCAGAACGAATTGCAAGAAACAATAAGAGGAGGTACAGCAAGCAGAACGGTCGCTGTAGCCAAGGCAACAGCGACATTGGTAGCGGTAATGTATCTATAGCATTGATAAATGTGATACTGGTAGAAAAACTGCACTGACCACACTTGATACGATAGTTTATGCATAGAAGAAACTATTAGAAGTTTAGATATGGCTCAGAATGAAAGTGGAGGTTGCATAGGTTTGTGGGTGTCTAGTTCCAGAAACTAGCGATACCCAGTAAAATAGTGGGTCACGAATAGCTACGAACAACTGCTATCCCTAAATATTTCGCTGTTAATCTGACACATACACCTGAAAACTTGTGTAATGACACTTGTCTGTCAATACGTTGTTGCATATACAACTTGTATGAAGTCGTCAAGTATTGATCCACTGTTATTCTTCTTAACGTAAAAGACTGAAAATCAAATAAATGAACAACAGTGGACATGACTGTGCACAAATAAGTGGAAGCTCAATAGAAGTCTTTTGTGTTTGTATCTTTCAAACGACGATAACGACAGCTAGTTAAACATGACCACTACTCACCTTGATACGAAATCGGCGTGAAAAGACTAAGAATCGCGAAAGCATCAACCCATTCAACCAACGGTATGGTTTATTCAGGCTATATGGTTGATGACTGATACTTCTGAGAGATCTGTTGCAGTTGTTACTCAAGTGCGAGGCTTAGCAGGCTTAGCCATCCCGTTTGAACATACGGGCATGTGTAAGCACAAGAACTGGATGAGGTAATGTGTTCTGAAACCGTTGGTACCTGGTCATTCATGACAAAAGCATGTTTGCAAAGCCTGTAGAGCAAACTTACATAAATCAGTAGTTGCAGAATCCAAAATAGAACTGTATAGAGGCTCTGGTTTAAGTTTAATTTTTTGAGCTTTGGTATGGGATTTTCCAACGCAGGCCTGCGACACCAAAGATGCAGGACGAGACAAAACAAAGAAAGACACAAAGATCCAGAGAGAATGCCGGAACTGTTACTTGCTTCATGTGTTTGTTTGTTTTGAGTTGTTTAGTTTTATGTGTTTTTGCTTTTGTGTTTTGCATTTGTTGGTTTGGGTGTTCCGAGTGCTATGGAGAATTGGCACTGTGAAATAAAGCCCCGAAAACCAAGCACAAAAACAACAAACATAAACACGAAACAGTTCCGGCATTCTCTCTGGATCTTTGTTTTTGGTTGACTCAGGCTGGGGGGGGTTCAAGCCATAGCACTGCAAACCAACCAAGACACGCGCATATCAACGCAGTTCTGGCATTCTTTGCGGATCTTTGCTTTTTGTTCTTTTTGTCATCGGTTGAATGGTCGAGGCCCGACCAGATTAAACGGAGCGGGCTCTCAAAGGTGGCTGTGTGTCATGGGGAGGGGGGGGTGGTGGTGACCATCCACATATACGCATGCATATATATATATATGTTTAATTGTTTTATTTATTTATTTATGCATCTCTCTCTCTCTCTCTATACGCGTGTGTGTGTATATATATACATATATACATACATCTTACAGTTTTTTGTTGGGGCGGGGTGCACGGGGGGGCGGCAACCTAGGCACTCGAATCTTGCCTCTCTTCCGGAGTATGCGGATGTGCTTCTTAGCTTCTGAGTCTATGCGCCGTTTTGTTTCGGGTTATGCAGCCCGAATCAAATTCCCTAAGGGTCCAAGTGCCCATTATTTAAGGACTTTGGGGCCTTTTTGGGTACCTAGAACCATAAATAAGGACTACTTGGACCCTAAGGGATTATAATTATATCCGAATCCCGTACACCTGAAACCAAGGCCCTAAACACTCCAAACCCTGATCCTCAGCTCTAAACCCCCCTCAGCCGGGAAACGGAGGCTTTCCGACATGTTGGAGGACAGGGTTGTCCTTTTGAGAAGGCTTAACCCTAAAACCCCTAAACCCCTAAACCCCTAAACCCCTAAACCCCTAAACCCCTAAACCGTGATCTTCGGACTTGGGGCATCTTCGGAGTCCCTTCTTTGCTTGCCCGAATTGCAGCTCCCTCTACCCGAAAAC
>CAJNJA010014649.1:0-12107 GCA_905231915.1 Symbiodinium necroappetens | reverse complement strand
AAGCCCCCCTTCAAGCCCCCTTTAGGTAAGAACCCTTAAGCTCCTCCTTGAAGCCTCCCTTAAGGCCCCCTTCGAAGCCGCTTCAAGAAGGGCTTAAGGGGGGCCTTAAGGGTTCTGACCTTAAGGGGGGCCAAGAGGGGGGCTTGCCATCACCATGCAGCAGCCAAGTCACATTACACTTGTTGTGCGATGAGATCCGTAGGCTCCACTGCAACTTTGGCAGCGATTCTGGTTTTCCGGCACGAGCATTGACAATCGCTTGGCGGACTCGATCCAGAAGATTTTTTCGAGGCGGGCGTGACCTCTCAGGTGGTTGGTTCTCATTTAGGGATTAGAGTTTAGGTTTCTCTTAGGGTTACCACCCGAGAGGTCACCGCCCGGCTTTTTCGACTGCAGGTGGAAAACTTAATCGCACTCAACTTTCGAAGAGGTTTTACTTCATGATCAACGTGACAGACCGCAGACGCAGAATTTGAAAACCAAGTTGTGCATTTCCCGACGCTTTGTGCAATTGTTGCATCTTACTCCTGCCTTGCAGAAGTTGCTTGAACCGCTAGAACAAGTGTTTCATGGAGTGCTTCTGCCACAGAACGCAGGCGAACCCCCTCTCTACGCGCCACGTGCTGAGCAGCTCTGCGAGGCGGCTGGCAGCGCGAGCGCGCGCTCCGATGCAGGCGAACAGTACCCAAGCAAACCAAACCAAACACTCTACAACTGAAGAAAGCCGTCATGAATGGGACGCACCACACCGATGCTTAATCCATGGTGACATTGTTCCACCAGTCCGAAAGTTGAGCGATGCATGCCTTCTCGTGCATTCTCTCCCTTTTCAGAAGCACTAACATGAGGTTCAACTGTGACAGACCTAACTTTAGGATTTCTGTCAGCAGCGCTTTCAGGCCAAGCGTTGCATTTGAGACATGTCTGGACACGACTTGGACATAGTTCCGTACTTTTCCATCGGATGAAGAACAAGTTTCCTTCCATGTCCTCAGGTGGCCCTGAATACAGCAAGCTATTGAGTTCTGTTGGAGTCGTCCTGCTTCCAGAATTTTCCAAGAGAATGCAGGTACGTGTTTGGATCGGCGACCGGTTTGAAAAGCAAAGAAAGGATTGGACCTTCAAAAAGGTGATGGGTTCTTCGCTGCCTTCCGCAAAGTGGTTGGCAAAGCGTTAGTGGCTCTTCAGACAAGAAAGACCTCGCATGGAGCAGATCATGCGTTTTCACGTTCGTCTGTTCCAGCGCAAACATTGGTTTGGACAAGACATGTTTTCTGTGCGTGGCCAGCTACGTAAGTCCCAAAGAGACACTTGTGGAGTCACTTGGAAGGACATGTCTGCTTTTAAGAAGCTTTTCGTAAGCTCTGCTCCACCTTGTGAAGAGGTGGCAGGCGAAATGGTGGACGTTTTCACTTTGGACTGAAAAGAGAGCCGATGTTTCAGAGGTTTGCGGGTTGTTTTTGCAAGTTTTAGTGAGGTTCCAAAGCAAACAGCGGAAAAAACGCGTTTTTTTTCCGCTGGCGGCGCGCGCTTCGCCTGGCTTAATTGTGGAAATGTCCAAACAGTGTTGACGATCTATGATCGATTCGGTTCGTCTCACTGAGTCAAGTCTGCTTTGGCTCAGTCTAGCTTCGTCTAGTCCACTGTGGTCTGTTTTGTCTTCAGTCCACGATGAGCGACAAAGACGAGGGAAAGACGACGAGGGTTCACTGCTCATGTTGTTGTCTGTTGCAACTGTGGGAAGCACTGCCTCTAGCTTGGGTGTTCTTTGGTTGTCTGGTTGCCTATTTCCGGGTGTCCTAGTGGTTTAGGAGGTTCCCGATCTGACCCGTGTTCAGACTGGGCCATTGATTCATACCCATCAAATCTTGATTTAATTTTTGGTCCGGTAGTGTAGAGAAAATTAAATCTTGATTTGCTTGTGTCGTCTCTGCATGGAGTGGTGCGTCGCGCAATGTTCACGGGCCAATTAAATCACAAGTAAATTGTGTTGGAACTAAGGGGTCCCAAGAAGGCCCGATGCCAGGCAATAAACTTCAAAGTTAATTTTTTTAACTCTTGGATTCACTGCCTTCCCTGACCGGAAGTCCCCACGACACTGCGATGGCATCCAAGCGGGCCTGCTCCCTGGGGAAAGACAAGACATGGCAGCTGACAACTCATCCGCAGCTGCACGAACTTGGTTCATGCGGTCTTTGCCAACCTTCGAGGAAATCCAACTGTTGACTGTGGCAACCTTGAAATTGTCAAACTTACAGTCGTCCAAGATGGGGTTCTCGGACTGGGGTCGAAAAGAATCCACTGTCTCTAATGGGTCAGCGTCTGGGCTTCCTCATCCAGTACATCATCGCTGAAACCTGCGAGATCAGGTGAACCTTCATGGGAACGAGGTGGCAAGGTGGCGAGTTCATCCGGGTCATCGTGAGCTACTCCTGCTTCATTCCGAGGTACCCAACAATCTTCAAGGCTACGAACTACCGAAGTCTGTGTAAGCAACTTAGCGCTGGGTTTGGCCTCTCGCCGATAGGACGGGGGCTGAGATGTTTTGGCCGAACCCGAGTTCTTGAGTGCTGACCTGGTGGTAGTCTTGGGTGTGACTGGGTCCTTGGTCTCCTTCGAGGGTGGTCGTACACTTGCACTCGGTCTGGCTTCACAGCTGGAGTTCCACTCTTCAACCTGGCATTTTCTCGTTGCAACTGACGAATCTGGTCCAGCATCGATTGGTTAGCTGAGGTAGCTCCTTTCTGTTGAACGACCTTAGTCAAATGCTCAACGAGTTCCTTGATAGCCACATATCTGTTGTCCCAAATGTGCGGATCTTGACCTGGGAACTTGGTCTTCGTCATGTGAGCAAGAGTAGCACTGAGATTTGCACAACTGAATCCCCACGCAAAGCTCAAACCAAGGTCCCTGCCATAATTGCTTCCTGTCGAGACTTGAAAGATTCAAAGACCGTGTGTCTGCCGTTAGCGGTGTTGCCTCCTGTCGTCACCTGAGACAACTTCACATCCATGATGTCCATGCCATCAATGTTCAAGTCCCTTGTAAAGCGATTGGAAAGAACCTTACGGGGCAAAGTTGACCACATTCCAGCATACTCCGAGCTGGTGCTGTGCCAAGACTGTGAAAGAGGGAGACGTTGCGATTTGTCTCTGACAAAAGGAAGGCCGAGATCTACTCCGATGTCGTTGGGGTTGTCCTCGTCCCCTGCTTCTGGATCGAGAATCTTGTCTGCGGTTCCGACGCAACAGGATGAATCGTACGATCTAGAAGGTACACTTACACAGCCTCAAGCTACAGCATGAAACGGTATGCTCAAGTCGACCTGCGTAAGAGAGGGAGAGAATGCAAAGCTCGCGACTGGATACCTGCGGCAGCTTCGTTTTGGCAAAAATTGAGCAGCTCTGATTCTGCAGATTGTAAGTGCTGCAACAATGATGCATCTTGAGATGGTTGGAGGTGGGAGAAAAGATGATACTCATCTATCCCAGTCGTCGTTTGACATCCTCCAGTCTTTCGGGGTCTGCCATCCAAGAGGGAATGGATGTTTCTAGCCACCCTCATTCAGCAGTACACGGGCCCTGTTGAAGACGTCTTTGATCAGGCGACTTTCTATAACTGTCCGTGCATTCTTGGTTTGGGGAAGCTGAACATCGACGTGTGGATATGAGACGTGTGTACGAACGAAAACGTGACATCTTTTTTGGGATCAACTGCTTTTTTCATCCAGCAAAGCAACTCGGCAAGACGCTTTCAGCATGTGTCGACACTTTCTAGTTTGAACGTTTGTGAAACGAGACAGTACACTCAAAATGGTATTGTTGCAATAAGATATCGCGTGCATCGCAGTTTTCATTGTTCAGAAAAGCAAGAACCGTCCAATCGATAGGACATATCTCGTTTAGCTCATGTTCTGGACGCATTGGATCAAAAAAAAGCCTCTACCACACAACGGAGTAGAGGTTCAGATTCCCTACTGGTTCTACGAGGAACTCTAGAAGGAAGTCTGTTGTCTACAAAAGGCGGATCCGCTGGAGGGTTTCCAGAACCATGACCATGGTAGTGACAACGGGTCACGACACGACTCTGGAAGACATCGCTGCTTCGGATAGTGCTGCCGTTGGGTACGTTTAGAATAAAAGGAAAACGTGGATAGATGTGTGCCGTTCCACCAACTGAACCCTGAGACCCGCCTGCCGCTGCATAAAAGCACAGTTTGTTGCAATTGTAAAGCTTGAAAGCTGCGCATGTTTGGAAACAGTGTTTTCGAAGGTGGAAGTCTCTGTTTTCAAATCAAGCAGAGGGACTGCTCGATTTCCGGCATAACAAAACAGCTGTGAGTTCGTTGTAAAGCTTTCGCAACTCGACTTTACACTTTATCGTAACTTCATAGGCTATCTTTTGGACTTTCGCGGTCGTGTAAGTGTAATGCCCGAACATGCCTAGATGCACGAGCAAAGCGGAGTAGCTTTCATGTACAATGCATGAGAACTTGACTCCGTCAATGTTTACTCCAACGTGTGATTGTTTCATAACGTGTTGTTCGACATCTAAGGTTTTGTGATGGCTTCGCACGTGCAGCTCCGAGAGTGCAGCGTACGTGACACATCCCCCTAGGAAAATCATTTGTGTTCACCAGTTTCAGTTTGGAAATGCAGACAACTTCGCCCGAACAATGGTTGCCGTTCGTGTGGAAAGTTGCGTTCAGCCGTTGGGGGCCGAGTGAGGACAAAAGCGAAGATGTTTGTAATTCGGTGCCTAGTGGCCTAGTACATGTCGAGGCACGGCCGGCTGTTGCTAATATCGTTTAAGCCGCCAATTGATCTTGCAGCAAAACAACAACACACTTCCAAATCCACCATTGTGCACGGTTTTGATTTGGTACGATTTGGTTGATGTTGATCGCAATGTGGCTCAAGACTACTTTGACTGCCATGTGGTTAGTGCCTGTGAAGGCGTTACAGAGAATTCCCTCACATTTTCGAGCCTTGTTTGCATTCATGCCGTTTGTTGGCAATTTTACTTGGACCAAGTAGTAAGTAGTACTTTGCTTGGCATGAACTGTTCGGCGGTGATGGATCCCATCATTGTCATTGCTCAGACATGTTGTCACTGCAAGCTGATGTCTCTGGCATGGCAGGCTTTTCTTCAAAGGTCAACCCGAGATTACTGCAGCAGTCTTTGGTCAAGTCAAGCGGACCCGAGGCTGGAATGTGACAGCGGCATTCAACATGTCTTCGTCTTCAGCTTTTGTGACCATGTCGACGTACAGAACCCAGCGGCCAATTTGCAGGCACTGCGGCTATGGCGATGTCATGCAGAGAAATTCGATGCTGTCAACATCATTACTGTTATTCGCTGCATGGTGTTGCACCTTGGTCGAGAGTCTGACGATGTACATACATTCGCCTCAGATTGGTCAGCTGTTGTATTCGAGGCGCTCGCCCGGCACAGCGGGCAGCCACATCGCGGATTGGCGCTGCCTGCTGAATGAGGCGCTGAACTTCGCAGATCGCAGTATGCAGCGCAATGCCAAAGACAAGGCTTGTGCGAAGGTTCAGAACGGGGGTGCCAAAAGGCATCTGATCCCAACGAGATGTAACGAGCATGACTGCACACTGGAGTTTGGCAAGCCGGGCAGGTCCAAACCAGTGTGTGCATTTGTGTGTGTGTGTGTTGCAGGCTCGGACCACCGTGAAGACACTGTGCCCGAAGGACATCTCTGCCCTTGCCTGGGTGCTAGGCAGGGCCGACTTGGGAGCGGCCGGGCCGACATTGGCTTCTGTTCACCTTGGGGCAGCCTATGTGATCCGACATGTCGACCACTTCGAGATAAACCTTGCCTCCGTTGAAGGAGGTGGAACATGGTCATGTGTTGATCACTTGCCAAGGTCGTCCCGGAAGAGGAGCAGCAACTTCTCACGGCTCTTGTGAATGCCAGCTCTGTGCAAATGCCTGCGTTCACAAACAAAGATCTCGGTATAATCGCTTGGGCGATCGCGAAGCTTGAAGCATGTGTACGGATCCCAGATTGCTGGTAGTCTTTGCCGGACCATGTAAGCTTTGATTGTGAAATACTTCCGAGGATGCTTCGGATCCGTTCGTGGCTCTCTTGGCAACCGAGACTGCCGGTCGATGCGAGCAGTTGAGCGGCAAAGAGGCTGTGAACCTGGCCTGGGCATTGGCCAAGATGAAGGTGCTGCAGTGCAACAGCAAAATCCTCTCTTGCAAGACATCATCCGTTCTGCTTCGCTGCCACGTGTGTGTGTATGTGTGTGTGACTCCTGCTGGCGAGGTCAACGAGCCGTTGCTCATGGAAAGCTTGGCGCACCGAACGGCTACAAAGCTCAGGTGCCTCAACAGGACCCAGCCCAGCATGCAGACAGCGTGTGTCCTTCAAAAGCCTTGCGGTGAGATTGTTGTCCGGCGGCGATTGTTTGGCAGCGGGTTGCCGAAGCAGACCAGTCTTCGGAGGTTGTTCAGTCTATGTCAAAACTTCGTTCGACAGGCAGGACGCTGCAAATGCGGCCTGGGCTTTTGCCAAGGCTGGGGGTTTAGCTGCATTCCAAGCTAGCCATGCTCGAGCCAGCCAGTAGCATCATGCACGCTTTGAGAGTCTCGCGTCTTCCTTTCCGGGAGAGATCGGGGAACTTTGCAAGGCTGAGACTCATCACGGACCTTTGCTTCGTGGACTATCGGACATGTTCCTGGCAAACCCTGGCGAGTTCCAACCTCAGGAGAATGACACGTGCCGGAGAGGCAGCAGACATTGAAGCAGGAATACGTAGCATATGCAGGAGCACTGTTTCGACAGTTTCGCTCGCTTTGGCCTATTATGTTCCTGCACAGGAGCTGGCCAGCCTGTCGTGGGCCTATGCACGGCTCGATGCAGGGGAAGAGCACGAGGCCAACCCTGACAGAGTTCCTTTCGCTCGCTCCCGTGGTCCTTCGCATCGAGAGGCGCTGCTTGCTGCCTTTGCTGACGTTTGTCTGCGGAACGTCTCGTGCTTCAACGGGCCTGGCCTGGCACGTGTGGCCTGGGCTTTTGCCACACTGGGCCGGACAGAGAGTCTCTCGGCCCGCAGGAGGTCGCAGCAGAGCGCAGCCTAGTGCAGCCGTCGCACAGGAAGTCAGCTGAGGTGTTCTCTTTACAGCTTTGGCTGAAAACGCGCTTCCATGGCTGCCCACGCTGGATGGGCCGAACCTCTCGAAGTTGGCATGGGCCTTTGCGAAAGCGGAGCCTCGGATTATCGAGTCATACCTCGAGGTAGGTCCAGTGAAGCCTCATCGGCTCAGGACCTCGAGGAGCAGACTGGTTTCATGCTGACGCTTGCGAACCAGGCTAACACCTCAGCATGTTGCCCTTTGCCCACACTTCCAAGCAGCACCTGTCCTAGCATCTCTCGGCGTTGCGTCCATGCCAGGTAGAGCAGAACGTTCTCAGCCTGAATGCTCGTGACGTAGCGATGTTGGCCTGGGCATTGGCCAAGGTGGGGAAGGAAACCAGTGGGGGAGGACTGAGACTGGCATGATATTTTTGGTAATTTAGGGTTTGGGACCTGCAACAAGATGCTTGGAAAAGGAAGTCTTGCGGAGCTTGTTGGAATTTTGCTTGCATCAGCTTTGCATTTACTGGTGCCAGTGCCATGGGATTGGGCATTGGGTACGGAGCTGAGTTGTTTCAGGGGTCGATATGCTTTCAAGTTTAAGCGATTGGGGCTTGAGTGATTCATAGTTCTTGCTGCTCATGGCTGGACACGACGATGTGGAAGGAGAAGAAGCAGCCCGCAGGGCCGGCAAAAAAAAAGTAGGACAGAAATGAACTGTCAAGCTCTCCTGAAGAGGTGGATGCAGCACCGCCGCAGCTTATGCTGAAGTGCCTGGGCGCTATGTCGGTGGAGCACTCTTGCCAGCGTTGGAACCTGGCAAGAGCGCTTCAGAGCACGGCCACTGCGACTGTTGGACTCAGGTTGGCCCAGCATGCAGCAACTGTTCTGCACATAGAGAATGTTGGAGAGCCGTGCCGGCAGTGCCTGGATCCCAGGTTCCTCTGGTGCCTCATTTGTCGCCTCAGGGTCTTGCCACTTCAGCCGCTGCGTTCACTGCGGTTTCGGTGTGTCCGGAGCGCCTGCGCCGAGCACTTGTGCAGGGCGCCTGGGCAGCTTGGCTAATTTGGCTAGATCGAGCGTCCCCGTGGGGGTTGCGTCCAGGTTCCAGTTCCATTGGTGAAGAGAGAAGCTGTCGCCGTAAATGCATGACTGTTGGTCAGGCTCTGAGACAGTTGAGGAGCATCTCTCATCGTTCTCCGCGCAAGAGCTTGTAGATCTGCAGTGGGCAATGGCAGCGCAACCTCTGCGCGAGAGGTCCCTGGAAGCGCCTTGGAAGCCTTGGCCGGGAGATCTTGCTGCGCTCTCTCTCGCAGCGACGTGAACAGAGGATGCCATCTCGCGAGCACCTGGTTGGTCCCTGCGCCCTCCTTACGCGGCTTGCTCGGATTTGAATCATTGAGCTGTTGGGGAATCGCCAACATGGAGAACAGGCTAGCCGCACTCCATCGATTAGGATTCCTTGCGCAGCTTCAAGTGAGGAGCATTTTGTTCAAGCCGGCAGTTTCCCAGATTGCTTCAAGCACGTGGTTCTCGTGCTGCTCTTGCAAGATATGCTGAGCACTGAGGCGGGCATGCACGAAAGCAGTCCATCTGTTAGACATTTGATCATCTGTTCTGCCCATGAAGTCTTCGAGCCTGTGCAGTCTCCCATCGTTTATGTGGACACACATGCTGGTGCCGGCATGTACGATTTGGATACGCAGAAGGCCCGGCTTCATCGAAGAGTGCCACCAGTAGGGAGCCGTGTTTGTCTTGTCAGAAGCTCTGGGCATTGCAGGAAGGCCGTTGAGGTCAGAGCAGGTTTGGCCCCGTCCCTGAGGGAACGCACGGCTACGTTCGCAGTGCGGAGGGTGTTGATCGCCTTGTCAAATCTGCAAGCGCGTGGACGAAGCCGAAGCTGGTTTGCACCAAAGTGCTATTGTTACGTGAGCAATTGTGCATGAGCCTGTGATGCATCATGATGCATCTCAGGATACCTGCACCAATACGGACCTATCTTGACATGGTGGAATCCTGCCAGAGTGCAAGACTCACTCCAGAGTCAGGCACTCGCTCGCTCGCTCAAGCTAAGATCCGCCAAGTTCCGATATTCCTTGAACCCTTAAGACTGAAGCTGCGAGCATCAGCTTTGCAGATTCGGCATGTCTTTGTTAATCCTTGCCCCGAGGCGTCTACCCGGGCTCGCCGGCCCTGGCTGCGAAGATGCTGTCTGCGGGCCCGGTGGGCTCCAGAGCTATGCTTGTCGAGGCAACCGAGTCTGTGCATACCGCACTCTGCTCTTTGGCTGAAGGCATCTTTTTGAGCCCTTTACGCAACCCATGAACCATCCATCCGTTGCTTCCCAGCCGAGGTAAAAGCATGGCCGCCTTCACCCAGGTTTTGCATGTGGACATTCTGCACGAAGATGCCTACAGGAGCGTCCTGCAGTCGGATCTGCATTCGAACAGCACTTACGCCCTGCCGCCGCTGCCCTGCAGGGGTCTTCCGAAGATTCTTGAACGAACGCCCGAGCCGGAAAGGCAGAGGGCCCAGACCCCGGGGCCCCCGAACCCCCTTTCCGACTTTTGTGCCAGACAGGGCCCTGGTTCTCATCGATCCTCCCTACGACTTGTGCTTCACCGACAACTTCAACTTCCGATTGCCAGTTGCCCAGAGGGGTTTTGCAACATTTTCCATGCGCCTCAGCCGTTTCAGTGCTCCAGGCTGCGACAACTTCAGGAACATTGGCCGGCAGCCTCTGTTGTGGTATGGCATCCTGTTTGCACTGTAGAGCGAGAGAGGATTGTCAAGAGAGTGTCTGTAGACTGTAGTCTTCTGGACTGGAATGCCCCTCCTTGTAGAGAGTCCGTAGCTGGGCCCGTGAATCAGTCTGCGAGCATCCTGGGGCCTTCGCACCGCAACTTTGCAGAAGACTCTGAAGCCGTTCGTCCGAGACGTCTCAAGCAAAAAGACCTCGTTCCAGGCCCTACACACATGAACAGGGACTCCTGAGGTTTCGAAGATGTCGTTGCTTGCCGCATTGCAACGTGAACCGAAGATTCCGACAGGCGTTGGCCATACGCTTCCTACCAGTATGAGTGTTCGGGAAGAACCTGTCAGAAAGCCCCAGTGGGGTGCGGTAGGGCATCCACATCGTGACATCTGCGGCTGGCAGAGGTCAGTTATGGATGTACCCGCTAATTTGCGCAAAAGCGGATGTTCTGTGTTTACGAGAAATCAACTACGTGTATTAGCTGGCTCCAAAGTCGATCTGTATGCCGCACTGAAAATGTTGCAACTTCTTTTTCTTTGCATTGCAGCAGGCAGGAGAGCAAACACCTCGTAAACCGCATGACATTTTCCAGCTGTGCGCTGAACCTTCCAAATCCTAGCCCGTCACGTCCATGCTTGTGGAGGACCCCAGAGTGTGATCCGTGTCATGGCACTTTCGCCAAGGTATCCAATGCGTGACAAGATGAGAGCTCAGAGGGTCTATCGAAGGCTACAGCACAAGTCGATCACAGGAACATCACTTCGCCGTCGTAGTTTTGCTCCTTGCATCGCAGGGTGAAGTCTATTTCGCTTGGGCCGGTCTTGGCATGCTGGCAGCTAAGCTCACGCATCCCTGAGTCTTGGCGACCCGATTTCAGATGGCATTCTGCCTTGTGAGTCTAGAGGTGAGATGGAAATCTGCCGCACTGCGTGCCCTGGAAGTTCCATTAGGACCCTTTTGCTGGTGGCAGTCTTGTCTCAACCCGTGTCCTTATGGGTTGACCTGACAGTCAGGACAGGTGTTCTCATCCTGCGACCTGCTGCGGGAATCCAGGAGCAGTTTGAGAGCGTGGCTTGACTGCAGTCTATCGTCGGGCCCTTTGGCCAGAGTGCTGAGCCTTTCGCGTGAGGTCCTGCCGGAGCTTGCAGACATGATGGCTCCTTCATCAGAGGCTCGGGCCCTTCGTTGGATTGCCTGAAGAGTTTCCGTGTCGTTTGGGCAGGTCGCCAGAAGCTGCGATGTTTTTTGGATCTGAAGCGGCGCAAAGAAGACCGGCTACTGCTCTGAAACGGGATGACTTGCGGATATCCATCCGACGTTGGAGTATGGGGTCTTGAACCTCTTTACCCCACTATGTGCCAGGAATTCGTCAGCTTCTTCACAAGTCGGTGCACAGTCATGAGCTTCCGGGATTCTGTCTTTTGTGCTCCAGTGATGCAGTACTCAATGTGCCCCAGACAAGAAGGAAGAAGGCAGGTGACCACATTTAGACTAATCACAGGATAGTATGTCGCTTCTACATCCTTTTGGCATTAAGTCGTTGGCGCCTTTTACCCCGGTAGCCACAAGCTGTAGCACCATGCCGCTTGCAATCGCGTGTGTTGCGGCCCGGCTGCAGAGAGGGCTGCTGTTGCTTGGTGTCTGCAGAGGGCAGGGATGATCGCGAGAGTCGCGAGGTACTGCTTACCAGCCAAGCTGCGGCGCTGACGGAGACACAGCCTCCGATGACGCGGCCGACGAGTGGGCAGCTGGACCACTTCAGCCCGTAACCCGGTGGCTCAATGGGCCCCTGCGGCCCCACAGCAGGAAAGGGATAGCTTCGGTTGACATCTTGCAGTGCCGAGGCTACTCCATGTACTTGGATGACAAGACCGAGGAGGGGGGCCACGATGAAGCTTGTAAAGCATGGCTTTGCAGACTTTGACGCTGCAATAGGACCCGCGCCGCCTGCACCTGCCACATCTTCGACTTCGAGCTCCCCCTGCCGGGGCGCTCAGGAAGGCCGCCCAGGCTGGGCCCCGGACCCCCGAGCTGCGTCGAGGCTTCGGTTTAGAGCAGGGTCCCGACGGATCCGAATTTCGGCCCACCCCGCCCGACCCGAAAATAATGGGCCAAAAAAAGGTGCCTTTTGCAGGTTCAGGGCTGATGCGATCACGGTTTAGGGTTTAACGATACCGGGTGGGGTGCTGAACTTACCTATTCCCCACGTGCCGTGTCGGAAGCAAGGTGAAGCCGTACTGACACTA
>CAJNJA010014648.1:1826-12107 GCA_905231915.1 Symbiodinium necroappetens | reverse complement strand
AGATCTCTTTAAGGAACCCTAAAAGGAGCCTAAAAGGGACCCTAAGTTAGAGAACTACGGTTGATGATGCAAATCCTGCATTACCCATAATAAGGAATATACCATAATTCCCATAGTTTAGGGTCCTTAAGGTAATGCTGAGGATTTATAACATCAAAACCATAAACCCTAAACTCCTAAACCCCTGAACCCTAAACCCAAATCGTCAAAACCCTAAACCATCAACAGCACCCCGCTTATAGTACCCCTATAGCACCCTTATAGAAACCCTTATAGACTTATTACCCTAAACCCTAAACCCTATAGTACCCTTATAGAAACCCTGATAGACTTATTTTACCCCCCCGTGTGTTGGGGGCCTACTCTTTGCTGGGCACGGGCCACTCCAGGGCCTCCTCCTCACCGCTTCCTTGGCTTTGGTAGTAAGGTCGTGGGGTTTAGGGCCGTAGGGCTTTAGGGCTTAAGGGTTAAGTTTCAAGGCTTCAGGCTTCCTTGGTTTTCGCGGTCTTCGGCTTAGGGGTTTAGGGAGATTTAAGGGCTTTAAGGGTTTAGGGAGCATTACGGGCTTTAGGGGTTTAGGGAGGTTTAGGGTTTAGAGGTTTAGGGGTTTAGGAGTTTGGAGTTTAGGGTTTGGGGGCCTTAGGGGCTTAGGGAGACTTAAGGGTTTAGGATCTACGGGGCCTTAGGGTTCTTTTAAAGGATCCTTAGCGTTTATAGTAGAAGCCCAAAAGTTGGAAACCCAATAGCCTCAATCCTTAAGAGTAATCTATAAGGAATCCCAGCACTATTTGTCCTTCATCCGGTTTCCAACTTTTTGGGGTTTACTATAGGGGTTTAGGGAGATTTACTGCTTCCTTGGCTTTGGCGGTCTTCGGCTACTTGGGGGTTCCTGGGTAGTTATAAGGTTCCTTTAAGGGATCTATAAGGGCTCCTTTAAGGGGTCCTAAAAGGGGGTATGAGGGGGTCATACTTGGAGGTTCACGGGTAGTTATAAGTGGAGTGCTAACTCCCCTAATATAGGGTTATAAGCATAGTTGCCCTACTTAAAGCCCTACTTATAACTAGCCATTAACCTCCAAGTAGGGTGTAGGGAGTTAAGGGTTTTGGGTTTCGGGTTTAGGGGTTTAAGGTTTAGGGCTTTTCGGGTTTAGGGCGTAAGAGTCGTGGGGTTTAGGGTTTAGGGCTTAGGCTTAAGGTATTAATGGCTTTAGGGCTTAAGGGTCGCAGGGTTAAGATTCAAGGCTTAGGTGATCAAACCTGCACAGCCTTTATGAAAATGCATGGAACCCTTACCAAAAACCCTTATAAAGCCCCAAGAACTCCCCGCAAACCCCACAGAACTTACACAACCAATGTAATACCTCTAGCTTGAACAAAGCAACCCTCAACCCCAAGCCCTCAACCTCAAACGCTAAGCCCCATGCAAGCCCCAAGCCCCCTCAACCCTAAACCCTACTCCCCTAAACCCTAAACCCTACACCCTAAACCCCAGACCTAAGAACCCTAAACCCTACATCCTACATCCTAAACTCCTGACTATTCGACTATAAGCCCTGGAACCCCTGAGCCTCTTAAAACCCTAAACCTTCAGCGCCTGAAGCCCGGAATGCTGAGGCTTGCGCTACCCGGCCACGCAGTGTAGACCTGGTTTAATGCAGGTTTAGGGTTTACGGTTTCGGAGACCTGGTTTAATGCAGGTTTAGGGTTTAGGGTTTGGAAGACCTGGTTGAATGCAGGGGCCTTACCTTTGATTTAAAAGGTTCCTTCCTTTTGAAGGGGTTGTGTAACTTAAGGGTTACAATATACATGTTCGGCTTTCATAATCGGGGAAGGGTTTGGGGGTTTCGATTGTGAAGCGTAATATAGGGGCCTTAATAATTAGAATGGGGTTTGGGGGCGCATTATACTACAATCGTAATAAGGCACCCCCCCAAAGTAGTAGTGGTAATTAGGGCCCTACATTACTGTATAGACCCCCTAAATTTGGGCTTTGTTCGGGAGGCAAGCACGGTCTGTAACGGGTTCCTTAAGGGTTCTACAAGAGCTCTAAGGGAGTATGAGAAGCAAGGTCTGTATAAGGCTTCTTTAAGGGTTCTACAAGAGCTCTAAGGGGTATGAGGTTTCCTCGGCTTCGGATTAACTATAAGCAGGGTTTGGGTTTTCGGACTTACGGGTTCAGAAAAAACCTTAAAAACCCCTAAACCCTAAACCAGGGGTTTAGGGGTTTGGGGTTTAGGAGATACTTGGAGTTCATGGGTAGTTATACGTGGGGTTTATGGATCCCCCTTAATATAGCTTATAGCTATAGTTCTCGTACGTACAAACCCTACTTACAACTACCCATAAACCTCCAAGTAAGGCTTAGGAATTGAGGCTTAGGGTTTCAGGATTGGTATGGTGGCGTCGGATTTAGGATCGAAGATAGCAGGTGAGAGTCTGAGGAGCATGATTAAGGGGCGGTTAGGGTTAGGGTTTAGGGGTTTACGGGTTTGTTAACCTTCCTGCGCCACAAACCCCTGAAGACAACACCATATAAACCTATACAGCCGACCTATACCCATACTGTTATCCCCAAACCCAAAACTCTAAACCTAAGTGTCCGTAAACACACACCTCCTCAAGGTAGTGTGAAGGTCGAAGAAACTCCGTCCGACTGCACAGTATGCATGCATCCCGCCGCTTCGGTTTAGGGTTTAGGGTTTCGGGTTGGGTCTTGGAGGACAATCGTCCAGTTTGCCACAACGCTGATGTGGATTTTCACCAAGGCTTTAAGAGGTTTTAAGGGTGTTGGGGTGCAAGGTTGCTTGTGACTCACCGAAACAGCGGCTACAGTCCGAAAGAAGTAAGTTCCGTAAAATCCCCTTATTCTTAAGCAATTAACCCTAGCAACTCAATACCTAAGCCCTACCCAGTCGCTGAGTTCATAAGCCCCAAAAAGTGTAAATTTTCAGTTCTGTAGATGACAATCTTATCCCAAAAAGTCGTCTACAGTGTACTCACTCACCTACTATGGCTCAGCTTGAAATTCTCAACCCTCAACCATCAACCCCATACTTTTGTAATAAAGTCAAGCTCGACACTTTGGAGGTATCGTTGGTTTAGGGTTTATTTCCAATTAAACCCTAGACCCCAAACCTCGCACCCTCAAACTTCCTAAATCCTCAACCCCTCGGTATAGGGTTTAGGGCTTCCCGAAACTTTAAACCCTGCAGGGCCCCAAAAATACGGTGCCAGGGAGACCGATTGGGAGCGTGTCCGAATGCGGCTCTTAGCCGAAGCCTCACAGATGAGCCAAAGCACAAACTAAAATTCCTAAAGTTTCGGTTGATGGCATTGGGTTTAGGGTTTCACGGCTTTTTTTGGTAGCCACCCCCTCGTATCGCTCAACCCAAAACCCAAAATCCGAAAACAGTTGAACTCCGTCAAGCTTACTTGTCTGGCACGCCAGGAAGACTGAAGGTGATACGGCTTACTACTCTACCTCTAAGAACAAGAACCCGAAATCCCCTCACCAATAGACCAGAGATGCGAAATCTCCGAAATCTGATACCACGGAGCCGATTGCTTAAGGTGTAGGGTATGGTATAGGGCTTGTGGTTGAGAGTGAAGGGTTTGGATTTTAAGGTTTAGGGGTTGGGGTTTAGGGTGTAGGGTTTGGGTTTAGGGTTTAGGGGGTTTGGGATTTAGGGTAGTCCCTAGCCTCACAAAACAGCAACAGCAGGATCTGCATTTCAACACAGGACCTTAAAACTATCTGAACGCACCAGGCCCGAAACACCGGAATAGCACAAACGAAAAAAACAAGACCCTCACCAAGCCCTAACCATATACCCGAACGATTTAGGGTCCATTGGGGCTTTAGGATTATTTTGTTTAATATGACGACCCCTAAATCCTAAACTATGACGACCCATCGATCGAAATCGCCCGCCCTTCGGCCTCACAACCAAGCCTGCATTGAACGGAGACATCTTTACGAAAACCGAACAATTAGGGTTTGGTAGAAGCGCCATTAAGAGAAACAAAAACAAGACGCCTCATCACAACTCCTATAAGACCATGCAGATAGCGAAATCAAACAAACTGGTCCGTTCGACATGGTACGCCTAAGGAAACGCGGCCTGATTTTGTTGAAGGAGGATGAGTCTCATGTTGCAAGTAATGTTAGAAGGGAATGAACAACCAATAGACAGAAAAACATGAATTCAATGAACAGACTACTAAGTCAGTTACACACAGACACACACACACATGCACGTACAGCGATACGTACAAATGTGCAGCTCTCTCTGTGTGCATATTTAGTTGTACGTGATTTTATATAACTGTATACAACTTTATGCCAGTTTTCATAAACATGTATGTATACACACACACACATGTGTGTGTGTGTCTGCGTACGTACATATATGCACAAGCACACATAGATCATGTAACATTAAGCCCGAAACCCGAGCCACTATTCCCTCAACCCTAAGCCCAAAGACACCAGACACCCTACGCCCCAAAATTTCCCTAAAACGACTAAACCCTAAGACCTTGATCCGAAAGCCCTACTTGGAGGGTCGGGGGACTTAGTAAGAAGTTATTTTGTAGAGTTATAAGTACCATAACCCCAATTAGGATCCCAATTAGGGCATTTTTAACTCTACTTACTACCTAATTACCTACTAGGTCCTCCGACCCTCCAGGTAAACCCTGCAAGCGGAGCCTTGGCCCCAATGGCAGCATCCTCGGAGTGTCGGCGACGTGGAGGGGCCGCCGAAACTGCCGAAGGTCGTATTTTGCCCTGTTCTCTTCGGGTTTAGGTTCTTTGTGTGATTGTTTTTTTTTTGAGGGTTTTTGGGGGGTTTAGGGCAAGTTTAGGGTTTAAGTTAAAGTTAAAGGGGCTTGGGAGATTTCTGTGGTTGTAGGGGTTGGTTGTCCTTCGTTTTCTGTGGAGATGAGGGGTGGTTGGGTCTGGAACTCTCGTAGTGAGCCGTGAACCCTCAGGTTTTGGAGCGTTTATGTGGGTAGTTACCTAAACTAGGACCTATTTGTTGGGTCCCCAATATAATACGACACCCTTAAAAAGGGACCCTAAAATAGGGACCCTCATTTAGAAAACTACCTATGTACTTCTTATCACGGGTTATGGAAGCTTCAAGGAACCTACTTGGAGGTTCATGGGTACTTATAAGTGGAGTTACAAGTCCCCTAGTATAGGTTAAAACTATAGTTACCCTACTGACAACCCCACCTATAACTACCCATGAACCTTCAAGTATAGGACCCCTTATACCCCCCTTATAGAACCCCTTAAAGGAGCCCTTATAGATCCCTTTAAGAAACCTTATAACTACCGACCCCTTATAGAGCCCTTATAGATCCCTTAAAGGAGCCCTATAAACTACCCATGAACCTCCAAGTAGAGCCGGGAGCCGCGCCCACGTAAAGACTTGGAAGGGTCTGGTCCATGAATCCCCAAACACCTTTTTTGCATAGAATAGGGTTGCTTTTTGAAGGGTTCCTTAAAAGGCAAGCTATAAGGGGTTCTATTTTATAGGGGCCTTAAGAATTCCATTAGGATTTCTGGGGTATATTATACGATGACTATAGTAAGGAGCCCCCAAGATAGTATTAATCATTTAGGCCTCTATATTAGATTGATAGTATTACAACGCCGCAAAACCTTACTTGCAGGCTAACCCTATGACCCTGAATCCCAGCCCCCTAAACTCCTCATCGCAAAGCAACACCCGCTCCCCGAATAAGGGTGATAATGGCCAGCCTAACAACAAGGCCGTTTCATGCGGAAAGGATGTTTGTATGTCAGGGATCTGAAAGACGAGCCGTGTTCCCAAATCAACTCTAAACCTTTGAGCCCGTTGAAGGACGACGGACTTAGCAAGCAAGGCTACAGGTACTTTCATCGGGGATCTACGCATCTGTACTTACAGTTACATTGCTTGTTGCCCCGGCTGAACAATTTTTCTGATCCTGTAAGCTTACTTGGAGGTTCATAGGTAATTAAAGTAGGGTAACTATAGTTATAACTTGACCCTAAACCCTAAACAACCCCCCTAAACCCCAAACCCCCCCTAAACCCTGAAACCCTAAAGCCTAAACCCCCTTAGACCCCAAAACCCCAAACCCTGAAACCATAAAGCCTAAACTCCCCAAAACCCAAAACCCTAAACCCTAAAGCCTTAAGCCCCCTAAACCCCCAAAACCCTGAAGCCTAAACTCTAAACCCTAAACCCCTGAAACTCTGAAGCCTAAACTCTAAACCCTGAAACTCTGAAGCCTAAACTCTGAACTCTGAACCCAAAACCCCTGAAACTCTGAAGCCTAAACTCTAAACCCTGAAACTCTGAAGCCTAAACTCTAAACCCTAAACCCCTGAAGCTCTGAAGCCTTTAGGGCTTAGGGTTTAGGGTTCGCCTTTCAGGCCCTCCCGGCTACAACTTGGAAGAAAAGCCGAAAGCGCTCATGAGGGCGAGCTTGGGGTTTAGAGTTGAGAGTTTAGGGCTTAGGGTTTAGAGTTTAGGGTTTACAGTTTAGGGTTCAAAAGTTTAGGGTTTAGAGGGTGTAGAGTTTAGGGTTTAGGCTTTAGAGTTTAGAGTCTAGGGTTGTAAATTTTAGAGTGTAGAGTTTAGGGTTTAGGTTTATCCCGGGCCCCGGCCCTCCTCCCAAAGAAAAGATCAGGGGTTCCGTCAGCAATGAAATCCTGTTTTTATTCGGACTTAAAATACCTCTAGCCATCAACTACTTGCAAGCCCAACTGTCCCAAAACCCTATAAACCCTAAACCCTAAAACCAAAAACGCTAAACCCTAGACCCCAAGACCCTAATACCTAAACCCTAGTATAACCTTACTTGCGCAGCACCCTCAGGCGGTTGGAGAGGCGGCACCGGAGCGCAGGAACCTAGGCTAAGTGAGGGCTCCCTCGGGAAAGAGCGTGGGGTTTACTTTAGGGTTTGGGGGTTTGGGGGTTTAGGATTTAGGGTTTAGGGCAAAGAATTTCATTTAAGTTACTATAGTAGGATTCTATAATAAATAATATGGCTTCTGTGTTATGGTAACTTAAGGCATTAGGGTTTAGGGCTTAGGGTTCAGGCATTTAATTTTTAAGTTACCATATTACAGAAACCATAGTATCTACAAAAGATCCCCCATTATGGTAACTTAAAACAAAACCCCAAAACAAAAGCCCAGATCAGAGTCTAGAGTCTAGGGGTTTACTTGGAGGTTCATGGGTAGTTATAAGTGGAGTTATAAGTCCCTTAAAAAAATAATCTAGATCATAGCTATAGTTACCTTACTTATTACCCTACTTATAGCTACCCATGAACCTCCAAGTAGGGGGGGTGAGGGATCATGAAATTTTCGGGCTCTGAGGGTGGAGGGTTGAGGTTTCTAAGGGGTGTTATGCTTTGGCTTCATCAGACATATTTGGTCTTACCGCAGGTGCTGACTATCTTTCACATGGAGATCGCAGGCAGGCATGAATGAGTAGACTCGGCGTTTGGGGCAAAATATAGTATGTGTAAAGAAGGGGTTAACGCAGGATAGGACTACTAATTCTTAACCATTCAGATCTCTATATACTTCATGTGATTCTCTCACATCGTTTGACCCCTCCAAGGATTTTATTCATGGAGCCCATGAACCTGACTGGGTAGCCGCTTGGGGTTTGACGTGCAGATTTTTTAAGGTCATGAAATATCATGGACCCGAACCATACCTTTCCCAACTGACGGTAAGGTGCAGTTATTCGGGGCTCCAGTTCCTGGACCTGAGACCTACTTGGAAAAGCAGGAACCCCCCCAAAAAAAAACAAAAGCATGACACCTAAACTCGAAAACCAACACAACGGGCTAAAGCAGTCGGATTGGCATGTCAAAACCTCGAGCTTCTTGACTCCCTATCGAAGGCACATATGGGAACACCCACCAGTGGCAAGCTTAGAACTTTAGGGCAGGGTTTATGGATGCGGATGCAGGGTTTAAGGCTTCGATACCCGATTCAGACGCCTAACCCTAGCCCTAATTCCCGTTCCAGAATCCGAAGACGTATATAAAATAGTACAAACTTGCAACCTTAAGCTAGGAATTTTACATCTTCCCAGCCCCTTCAAAGTATCTTGTACTTGCTTTCTTTAGCCCCGGAATTTGTAGAACAGCGCTAACAGCGCCCTCCACATGGCATCTATGGTTATCTGACTCAGACCGAGTTCGGCTAAGGTGCAGGGTTTTATAACGGTGTCCTATCCTATTAACTGTGCGGAGACCCTGAAAAATCTAGGGCTCTGAAATGCCTTTACAGGGTTACGGGTTGTATACAAGTTCCACAAGGATCCAGAAGAGGTATTTTACGGAAATAAAATCCTCTCAAGACCTCTACGCCGCCGCTGCAGCCAAATGGCCTAGCCACGCGGCCAAAGCCCCACTCAGGTGGCCTTGCTGAGGCAGGGTTTAGGGTTTTGGGCCTGGGGCCTGGGGTTTCGGGTGACGTGCAGAAAATCCTGTTAGAAAGTCGGGCTTAGGGTGTTCGGTAGACCTCCCGAATAGAACCAAGCATGCCAAGAGCATGCTACAACAACATATCAAGCACCCAAAAGCCTTAGCGAAACGTTTTAACAATGCTGTTCCCAAAGGTTTCGAATTCAAAGAGTTAAGTATAGTGCCACATACTTCCAAAAAACCCTACTCGAATTATTAAGGCCCCCTTCACTAATGTGGAACCCTGAATACCTACCAATATTTTTCCCGAGTGTTCCTTATTATAAATATACTACAAAGGAGCCCAACACCCTACTCTAATCATAAATTAAGGCCCCCTGTATTCTAGAACCCCTACAGTACCCGGTTTTTTGTAGCACCCTATAGGCCCAAAGCCCCCTTCAAGGGGTCTCCCTAATAGTACCTGGGAAATATCCCTAAAACCCTAAACCCCAAACTTCTAAACCCTAAACCGTTCTCAATATCTTTAAAACCCAAACCCTACACCGTCCTAAATACCGCTAAACGCTAAACCGTCCTAAATATCCCTTAACCCTAAACCCTAAACGATCCGAAAACTCCCTAAGCAAAGGAAGCGCATCTTCAAACCCGGAGCCTGATCGAAGCGAGAAGTTCGGTGGACGCAGACCTGCCCACGACGAGTACAACTGCGGGCTTTAGGGATTTAATGTAGGGGCCTTGGTACATAGTATAGTATAGGGTTCCAAGGGTTCCTTACAGGGATACGATAATAAGGGTTACTATTATAGGGGTTCTATACTATAGGGGCCTTCATGATTAGAATACAGTTTTGGGGTATAGTATACTATAGTCATAATAAGGAACCCTCAAAATAGTATAGACAATTCTTAAGGCCCCTATGCCAGGATGCTTTCGCCTGATTTGGGGGTTCGGGGCTTTAGGAGATTTTCGTGTTTAAGGTTCAGGATATTTTCGGATTTAGGGTTAGGGGGTTCCAGTGGCTGGAGTTTGCGGTTTAGGAGAAGCATTTGTTGAACCTTTCCTTCCCTTGTGCTACATGTTCCATGCAAGCAAGCCGCTCTGCGGGGTGCATGGATTCTGCTTCCTCTAGATGGTCTCAGAGAACCCAATACCCCTTAATTAAGGAATATACCTTAAATCATAATATTAAAGCCCGATAGATTAAGGTATATTCCTCAATTAAGGGGTATTGGGTTCTCCGGGGTTGTGGGACTTTGATGTTTGCCGCGGTCGAACCCTAACCGCCCAAACCTGAATTCAGTTAGGGGTTCCTTTGTACCGTATGAATCAAACCCCAAACCCCAAAACCCGAACCCCAAGATCCTAAACCGCCCAAACCTGAATTTAGTTAGGGGTTCCATTGTATGAATGAGACAACCTCGAAGTTCGTGCCCATGCTTGGAAAAAGCGCGACGATGAACTCGCGACAGTGTATTTCCATGTTCTACTTGAAGGTTCGTGGCTAGTTGTAAGTGGGCTTTAAAGTAGGATAACTATAGTTATAACCTATATTGGGGGACTTATAATACCACTTACAACTACCCGTGATGAACCTCGAAGCAGACTGGACCCTATACTGCAGCGGCCTGAGCAACAAGAATTGGCTTTTGGAGCGCCGGGCTTCCTACGGTTGATGATATAAATCGTTAGCATTTCCCATAAATAAGGATTATACCATAACTCCTACAGTTTAGGGTTTAGGGTTTAGGGTCCAAAATGAGGAATATACCATAATTCCCATAGTTTAGGGTTCCTTAAGGTAATGCTCAGGATTTCTATCATCAACCCTATCTC
>CAJNJA010014647.1:0-12108 GCA_905231915.1 Symbiodinium necroappetens | reverse complement strand
TGTACAGGCGTGTTCACACACACACATATATATATATGTATATATATATATACGCATACATATACATATACACACAGAACAGGATTGATATACTTACTGACAGATGTACGCAGGTGCTGCACGAGATGCCATAGGAGGGTGCATAATTTCCGGCAAGGCTTTTTGTTTGCATGCGCTGGCTTGCCGACTGCCCCCTCACAATCCCGACAGCACATTGGGCACCGAGTGCAGGGGCAGCCGCTGACTCGCTATCCGCGGGCACTGGCTCCTGCAGGCGGGTTTTGGGATGAAAGCTTTCAGCTCCGCAGCCAGTGCTTCCTTCCAGGAGCAGGGTCGCCCCAGAAGATGACGTGCCAGATGGCCCTTCCTGGGCAGAATGATGTGAGCGCGCCCCAGGGCATCTCTTCGCAGCCTAGCTGTACAAAATAGCCAGGATGCTTCTTAATTCCCTCGTGCTCCCTTGTTCGTGCTGTCCAAATTTGAGCCGAGACCGTCTGTCGCTGGGGTTCGCGAACGAAGATTCCATAAGCTTTGCCTGTGGTTCGATCATCAGATTGTAGATCGTGTTGTAGATTGTAGAATGTCGTAGGTTTCTCCCTGGCCACGAGACTTTGGGCGGGCACCGGGCAGCTCACACAACTAAGACTAACAGAGACTGGTATGTGAGGTCCCTCTTTCATCCGAGTTTCAAGCTGAGTTCATTGCCCTGCACGGTGCAAGTCTGACGGGTGCTCGGCAAGGCAGATTGCCGTTGTCTACCAGACTGAAGCCCCCGACGTGGAAGTACGGCACTAGCAATCGTGCGACAGCCAGGCATACAACATGATCCCCACAGATGCCATACTTCCACGTCACAGTGGCAGCCGACAGCTAATGATCCCCTGCGTTGTGGAGAAACACGATTGTTCAACCGAGATCGATGGGACATGCCCTAGTGCGGCAGCATCTTTGCTTCCCTGAGGATTGCCAACGGGTCCCACTCTCAGCCGGTCCAAAGCTGTCGTAAAGAAGAACATGAAGATCATGGTAGTAAAGTTGTAGTAGAGTAGTGATAGGAAAAGACATGCCTACACTCTGCATTCCTAATCCCATCGGCAGCTTCCTCACAGCAACAGTATGAGCTTTCACTCGCAGCATGGGGCAGCAACAACAGCATTATCGTCATCATCACCATCGGATCGTCGTCCTCCTCCTCATCATCACCATCATGACCCTCATCACCGTCATCATCATCATCATCATCAGCATCGTCATTATCATCATCGTCATCATCATCATCATCTTCATCATCATTATGTTTCGGCATGGCTGTCTGCAGGTGAATACTCCATCGGTTCTGGTCCACGTCATCTTCATGTTATCATTACTGTTGTTCCTACTTTGCCGTCACTGTCGCGCCGTGTGCTTCCTCATCTGGGAAAACTTCCAACGCGCAAGGCTCATAGTGCATCCGCTTGTCAAGTCTGCATGCTCCCGGCAATTCGAACTTGAGGTGGATCAGCTGTACCCATCGGCAAGGCATGGTGCCTCAACCGTTCACCTCAGAGGGTGCTCAAAGATCTTCGCAGTCTGGCATCTGATCTTCGGCATCCTGTGCAGGTTCACGAGCCCTACTTGATTCAGGGCCTGGCAACTGTCCTTCAAGTCACCCCAGCCCAGGCACTACGAGGGTGTGCAGCCACAAATTGCGAGTGGAACCGCTGCTTCTAGCAGCACAGGTCTTCCTTCGCTCGTTCTCCCGGCGGCTGTCTAAGTCAAGGTTCCTGCCTGCTGAGCCCAAAGTAAAGCGACCGAGCACCTTTGAAAATCTGAAGGCGCCTTGCCAGGCGACTGCGGCGCGCTCAGCAGATTGGGTTGCGCGAAACCCTCACTTCGCCGATCCATCATTGCTCGGCTGGCTTCCCATGGATCCCTCCGTGCAAGGTCGGAGCTGCCCAAGTGCAACATCGATTTTGCTCGGGTCCGAGCGCGGCTTCTGCACCTCTCCCTGTTTCGGGAGGGCCTGAGACATGTCAGGACTTAGGGCCCAGATCGGTCGCTGGCTCCCACCAGATCACATCTGCACGAGGTGATCGAAGTCCGCCCAAGCGATGATGCCCTGCGCTTAAAGAACAGTTGGTTTGTGCCGCATTCTGTGCGGCCCGATTGACGGAGCGGAGATTGCAGCAACCGTTTGCGGTACGATATGGTAGTTTGGTATTTGGTCTTCATGGCTGTGGCCCAAAGCCGGAGGCCATGGCCATTTCGCAGCGGGTTGCGGAATTCAGTGGGCTCGCAGCCCAGCTCAGCTCATCTTCCAGGGGCTGCTTCCCTTGAATGTGGGCCCTCACTCCCCAAAGAAAGTTCTTCCGGTCACTGTGCCTTTCCATGCGGCGCAGTCATCAGAGCTTTCTCTTTGCGTTTGCCTAGGTCATCAGCCCTGTACACACAGTTCGAGCAATCTGTGCAGCAGGCATGAGCTTCTAGGAGCTTCTTGACGAAGTTGCTTTTCCTGACGAGTGCCCGACGAGGAGCTGGAAGGGGCTGGACTGGACACGCCCAGCTGCTTCAGTACTGTCGTCCGAGATTAGCCGGAGAGCGCTCTCTGAATCGTTGCCCGGTTGGTCCACGTGCTGCCTGCTCGTTCTTATTATTCTTGCCCAATGCCAGGAGATGGCAAAGTCGCAGTTGCAAACGTCGAGGCCACCCGTCAAGAGACACAATCACGATGTGGCCTTGCGCAGGATCAAGAGGTTGAGGCAGCAGGTGAACACGTCAGCCCACACTTTACTGAGATTTCGACGGGAGTTTTAAAGGCGAAACTGCGATTGACTGACGATGTTTGATTGAACCATATCCTCCTCACTCAAGCCATGAAGTAGCTTTGCCCTCACCTGAGGTTGTTGACAATTTCGCGCTTCCCGAGTCGGTTTGGCTGGCCCTGTGCTCACAGCTTCTTACCTGGGCCTTGTGCCCACAGCTTCCTCTCTTGCTCAGGCTGACTCAGAATGGAGTCCGGGCCTTACGAGTGGCTCTCACAAGGGGCCCTCGAATGCCCTCGACATGCTACCAAGAGAAGGCAGGAGAAGGCGAATCGCAGCGAAGAGAGTCATTCTACGGCAGCAATCGAAGACAGTAATCGCGCTGGACAATGCTGACAGCGTCGCCCTCGGAGTCGCAGTCGTCGCCATCACCATGATAGTAACAGTACATGTGGTAGTCGTCCTCGGAGTAATTCAGTCGTGGTAGCAGTAGTCGCAGCAGCAGCAGCAGCATTAGCAGTATCAACACCTGCACCCAGAGGCCAGTGCCGCGATCAGTGCAGTGCCGAGTCGATCCAGACCAGAAGCTGCTGGCCTAGTGGGGCTCGAGATTTCTCCCGGTGTTCTGCTGTTGAATGGTTCGGATTGGTGGGACCGGAACCATCACCTCCGGGAAACAAGCACATGTTCAGGACGGAATGATCTGGATGTAAGCTAACGTTTCAAATGCACTGTGATCGCTGCGAAGCTCGGACTTCACAGCTCGATCTCCGAAGTGTCGGAAGCGACGGCCGTAGTGGGGATGACTGTTGGGGAAGCCGTGATCCCGGGTTGCGGTCTTGCCGTTAGGTCTCATCTGCAGCACTGGCAACGAGTTCGCGTGCAACTTATCAGGCGGTCCCCTCTGAAAGAAACGCAAGCTGCCGACATGTTCGCTCGAACATCCAGGATAGGCGTTGCACAGATGCGAAGTATGCGCATGCAATGCGAATTTACGTGTAGAAATTCATGTTATGCACATTCGTACACAGGCAGAAGCCCTCTTCAAAGATATAAGCATCGTGCATTCGGGAGATTATTTTGGGTCAGGCGTACGGCCTTCGACAGAGCGGCCTTGCGAGGACTGGACGTTGGACGAAGGGGGTGCGGGGACGCTCTTTCTTGGATCTCCCATTGGCTCGGTATGTCGTTTGCCTGTCAGAACTTCGAGAACTGCGCCTTCGAATGGGCATGCCCACTCGGAGGGCCCTCTGGCGACTTGGCCAGGGACCGAGCTCCAGCAGCTTAGCAGACACGCTACAGTCATGCAGCGGCCCTGATGAAACCACGGGTAGATAGAATAGCGGCGGAACATGACAAGATCCCTCGATTGAAAGTTGCAAAGCAGGCGAAGGTTGCTTCCAGCTCAGTAAAGCCCTGGATCTGCAAGTTGAGGAATGTCACGTGCAGATCCTCCTGCTTGTGGGCCCTCTCTTCAAGTTTGTCGAACGCAAAAGCTGGGAGTTTAAGGCTGTGAAGGTCTATGAAGTGTAGTGTAGCAGAGAAGTTTGAATAAAACGGGCATGCGGGTTGCGATCCGAGCTTTGAGGCGTTTGCAAGGGTCCGATACTCCGAGTTAGGGCAAACCATGGCCAGGCATTATACTTGCTGGGCTGCTCGCCCTTTGGTGCTGCTGCTGCCTCGCCTATCGTGCGGGCCCGAGTTGTCCATGTCATATCCGGCCAAGGATGGCCAACGTATTTCGGCACTGGCAACTGATGTGTTTGACCGACTCCCTTCGCCCTGGGGCCACTGTCTAGTCCCTGCTCTTGACCTCTTGCCCGAGCCTTTCGTCGAAGCGCTGCCAAAACATCCGGAGCTGGCCTTGAGCAGCGCGGTCCATGTTTGCGGCATCGGCCGGAGGCACACTCTTGCAAGATCAGTATGCCAGGGCACTGCGAAAGCAAACGATCCACAGAGGCGAAATCACATGAAATTACAGATTGACTAAGACGATCGCAATATGTCGCAACGCTTGTCTGGAAGTACCTGGAGTTTTCCGCCGATCTGAACATATCTGAAGGTTCCTGAGCTGAAGAACAGAAAGAGAGCGAGAGCAGAGAGGAATTCGGCCGGAAAGCCTGGTGGTTTTGACTTGTCCGGACCTGCCGAGGTTTTGCTCGTGCCTTCAGGCCTGGAATGCCAAAGCCACGATGGCTTTGGTATCATAGCCGTCATAAACATAAAGCTTGGTACGGGAGCATTGTTCCGAACAAGGATGTGCAGCAGAGTCAAAAGCCAAGGCGAACCACAGAATACTTCCGTCTGGCATTTCCAGCAAGGTCGTACCTGTGGTCGCGTCAGTTAAGATTCCTGGTGGGACTTAGGAAGGTGATGCTTCTGCATCATGTCGGGCTACGATGGTCCGGCTTGCCTCCTGCACTACCTGTACTTCGTAAAGCATGTGTGAGGCTCCTCCAACAACAAGATCAACAGCCGACGGAGCTATTACCGGACTCTTTTTCAGACTTGATGTTGTTGAGTTTGATATATAATCCACAGTAACAGGCAGTTTTGCATCCTTGTGATGAAACCCTGCTTTCAGCATCCTCCAACAAGTGGAATCCTAGCTGAGCCTGTTGGGAAGCCGACAATGATCTGCTTTGGTGCTCCTTCACTGGCTTTAGTTTCTGTCTGCCAAGCTAAGCTTCTGTCGCTGCTGCTGACCGACTGCGCCAATTCCGCCATCTGCAGGCCCATCGCAGGTCAGTTGAAGCTGATGACCCCAAAGGGGGATGCCATGCAGGCTGGGACTTCCATTGAAAACTGTTGTATGCCTTGGCCGTAACTCGGAGCTCATCAGGTCAATTTCTACATCGTCGAGGAGAGCAGGGGCCTCGGCCCCCGGGGTTACGGCGTGCTCTCGTAGAGTCTGAGTCCCGCAATTTGCATGCGGAGGGTGGCGATCTCGGCTGCTAAGGCGCCAAGAGAGCTTATTCGCGTTTTGTCGAGGGGTATCTGCCGGAAATCTCTTTCATTCCTTGTTGAAATTGTCCGACTCCGAGACGACTTCTTTTAGCTCCCGCCCGTTTTGTCTCATCCTTTTCTTGGAGCAGCCTGGTTGGAACATGCTGACCGAACAGGGCCCGCTTGGGATGCCACACTGAACAATTGAGGCTCGCAACCAGTGAGCCATTCAACAACACTCTTTGCAGACTTTGGAACCCGACTGGGCTCATTAAAATCCTGTGTCGAGCCTCAGATCAATCTTGAAGCATGGGGTCCCCACACACAACGGAATTGGTGATTTCCCCACATGCGACAGCAAGATCAGCTGTGAGACTATAGGAGCACTGCAGGCGAGGCCCGTGTGGACAAGACAAGGACTACCCAAACACAGGACATTGGAGCTGTTTGCACAGAGTCCGCTGTTGTTCCAGGAATTCTGAGGATTTGCACGCCCATGCAGCGAGACTTTCAGCTTGGAGTTGGACTGACCAAGCCAGCAAATGTCTGTCTTCCGGTCCAGGACTCATCAGCGACTGCCTCGAACGCGTTTCTGGGGAGAGCATTGTCGAAAGTGAGCAGCAGAACTTCGCAGAAGGAAGTCAAGTCTCACGTGGCGGGAAGCTCAGGTCCAGACTTGGAAAACTGATGCTGAGGGTTATAGAGGGCCGTACAGTTACTGTACCGAAATTGTCCGATGTTTGCACGATGGACCACAGCTTGAATGTTCCACCTGTCCCCAGAGCTCGAAAGCAAGGTCTGGGATGTGGATGTCGAAAAGGCCAAAACGCCAGTCTCTCAGGCAAGTGGTGAATGTGCGCCGTGCGATGCAATGCGGAAACAGTAAGTCCATTCATGAGCTCGCAGCTTGCACCCCGCAACGGAGTCTGCTATGCGGCTAAGCACAAGAAAGCACATGAAAGCGCTTGTGAAGCCGAGAAGACTCTTAAGTGAGCTTAAGTGGCTCTTTAAGCCTAACGGCCTAACGATGCGCAAGGAGGCTCCCAAGCCGGGCAGCAACCAAGGATGGAGTTCCACGGGGGCAAGATGACGAAGCTTCAGAAGATGACAGGTACCAAAGGGTTTTAAGCGGTTCTGAGCCTGGAAACTGGCAGTCCCGAGTGTTCCTACGTTGCTTGTCCACCTTTCATCAGTGCAGTCATGGTATAGTGCTGTTTCGAGGAGCTAACCCATCACAGCACGAAGTTCTCCAGTGGGCATCCAAGCCAATCTTTTGCTTATCAGCGTGGCGGTCCGTGTCGCTGAACGTGCTTGGCGATGATTGCGAAAACTTGCTCTTGAACGCTTTCAGCATCCCTGGGTTGAGAGAGGCCAGGCCGGATCTTAGCAAAGCATGGCAGACCACGCCCACCAAGCCGCCCGTAGAGCCCGATGCTGACTTTTCCAGCTCTTGGTCTCTTGAGTCTTGGTGGCCCCCGTCTAGAGTCCAGCAGCCCAGCATAGCCTAGCCTGGTCCAGTTGGCTGAGGCGCCTTCCTGAAGTACTCGACATGACGCAGCAGGAGCGGCGCCTTCGAATCTATGATGCTGCTCAGATTTTTAAACGCACGAATATCCAAGATGCTGCGGCAGGATCAGTACAGGACGAAGCAGATGCTGCGCGAGCAGGAGGAGGATCACGCTGTGGCAGTTCTTGAAGTTGGATTCTATGTCCAGTCTCATTGAACTAGCGATATCGAGCGAACCTTGAAAGCTAACGCGATCGTCGCCACTCAACGGCTGGCATGGCATGGCTGCTGGCCAGGAAGCGATCAGAAGAGCCGAAACGACTGCTCACACGGAAGAGGTCCTGTGGGCTGAGGGCTGAGGTCACTGCCGTGCATGTCTTGAGTTGCAAGCCGTCTTGGCAGGAGCGCCCCGTGGCGAAGATCATGTCAGTAAAGAGTGGCATTTCAGCTTCGCAGATGGAGGCAGCACTTGGCAGGATCCCCAGAGCACAGGGACGTGCGCATAGTGGCCTTTTTAGAGGGAGCTCAAGCTGTGAGGCATTGGACCTTACATGAAGGAAGAACGCGTGGTAGCCCAGAGCCGAAGGAAGGGAGCCGCCAGTATCGCCAGTCGGCGCCCATCGCATCGCAAGGAGTGGAGTACTGGTCAGCCACGCACTGCAAGCGCCAGCCTTAGCGGGAATAGCGCAAGACGGCGCAAGCTAAATGTTGCAAGAGCTGGTAGAGTGGCATTCTAGAACTGTGCACTCTGCCTCCTGGTCCTTTGCTGTCAGTCTGAGGTGGGTGGCAGCATTCGCGGAAGCTCATGGCTCCCATCCCAGCTCAGGACTCAGGCAAGCGTTAGAGCTGCACGGGACGTGGACAGCAGGGATATTGGCAACGAATGTCTTGCTTGGTAAAGCACAACAACCTTAACGCCTTATAGAGGTTTAAAGTGCCCTAAAGGAGCCCTTAAAGAAATCCTTAAACAGATCGCATGTCGATCCGAGGCACAGGCTCCATCTGCTATGAGATCAAGCTGGCAGGGAGCATGCAGCCACGCCGACTGTGTTTTGTGGGACATGGGGGTGACGACGGTTAACATGGGTCGAGACTTCGCTGATACTTTTTCGACCGAGGTATCTTACATTATCTTACCAGAACTTCAGTTTAGCTGACTTGACCAGATAGTTTCAGTGTGAACGCGGCGATCAGGAGGGAGCCGCGGGACGCGAACCGGTTTTGCCGCTCAGGCATTGCAATACAATTTTGTGAAGGCAGACGGCGACACCGCCATTTCCCATGAATTACCAGCCAGGAAGCGGCTGCATGTTCCGCTCGAGAATCTGCGGTCGCCGATTCTGATGGGGGAGTCGCTTGGCCTCGAAATCTGCCGGCAGATGAAGTATAAATGCGACTGGCTAGGCGACCCATTGCGATTGTGCCGCATCTGGCGCAGGGAAGCAAACTGGTTGCTACTGAACGGCACGCTAAAATATATTATGCAGCGGCCATGTCTGAACCTTGGGAAGGCCGGTTTCCGCGTGGTCCTCGAAGGATTGCCGCTGGCGAGAGCCTCAGACTCACGCTTTTGGCTCTCGGCGCAAGGTCATCTCATAAGGGAGCCCCTGGTGACTAAGTCTAAGTGGCAGTGAACCTGACGGCCAAGGCATCTCGGCGAGGCGGGTCGAGCAGCGAGGAGCTTAGAGTTCGAGCCGGGCGCTGCCTTCTCTTTTTGGCCTCGTGGCGGCCACTGGGAGCTCTCGCAGCCTCAGGTCACAGCAGTGGCCTACAAGGTCATAACGGCAGACCTGGCCAAGAAGGCCGCCTATCCGTAAGCGCCTCTGATGCTTGGTAAGCGGGGCCCAACGGAGCGGTGAACTCGGGCACTGCACGCATCTCCTACGGAGAAATTACAGTTACAAGAAATCGCAGTTTCCGCCAGACGGCAAAATTCATGGCCTGAAGAGGACCCCGTCTTCGACAACTTGCAGCCACACTTTGTGTGGCCAGCAGCCCGGTGTCTGGGAACTCCTGTCAGATTCACTCTGGTGTAGATTCGAATCCGTCGCTGCATGCCACAACGCTTGAGTGGAGCTCCCGGGTGGTCTCCTTGTCCAGGTCTGGCTCGGTGTAGAGCGTCAGCTCTTTTCTGAAGTCCTTGTGACGTCTCAGGCGCCGCTTCGAGGAAGGAATGCCCGTGGAAGTCTACAGGAATCCCACGCTAGGCCGCTGGTCTTTCGGCTTTGCGGGGCAGTGGGGAGCCGCAGCAGCGCGGGGGCTTGCAACATGTTTTGAGTCAGCTGACCTTCACCCGAACGTGGGCACCCCTTGCCAGAGAATGATTGCGGCAGTCAATCGCCATTGAGGCTGGGTTTCAGCGAAGGTGGTTAGAGATGCTTGCAACTCAGAGACCCGATGCATGCAATGAAGCATCCACCGCAGTTGTGCGGAAGCTCCGTTTGCACTCTAGAGTGGACGGTGAATGGTCCAGTAAGGCTGAGATGGCTGACAAACCCTACGAGGCATCAACTGCCTACTGTTGGGATCTGCGTGGTTCGGCCTCCGGACTACCATGCATCGGTCAGTCTCCCCCAGCACTCAGTCAGGATGCTGATTTTCTGCCGCATCGTGCCTTGCCCTGCTGTCCCGTACAGAAACCCGCTGTCCAGGAAGCTACAGACAAAGGACGGCCTCCAAACTGGCGTGTTCCCCAGAGCTGCGGTAGTAGTTTCCGAGAATGCAACGGTCACCAGCTTTGCTGCGAAATTAGGGTCGTGTGAAAGACAGAGAGAGCAGCTTAAGGTTTCCTGTGCTCGTGGAGTACACAGACTCGGGGATGAAGGAGGATGTCGGGACCTCACAAAGCTGCATGTGCAAGCGCCTGGTCGTGTTAGCCTTTCTTTCATTATGGCTAAGCCTGAAAATATGAATCCTTGCAAACGAAAATTTTGCATGGGACTGTGTGCGCCGAAGCAAGCGGAAGCACTGCGGAAGCAATCGGTCCGCGGAAGGTCCACCCTAAGATATGTCATGCCGCAGATATCCTGCGTTTGGCCCTGACAGCAACATGTGCCCGAAGAAGGAGAAATGATGATGCAAACCCTGAGCCGTACCTCAAACTCTAAACCCTAAACCAAAGTCATTTCAGAAGCCTAGATCCACAAGCCCCAGGCCGAAGTCCCCAGACCACCAGCAAGAACTTGTGTGTGACCATAGACCTGCGTCTTAATGGCTGTATCTGTGCTTTTCGATGCATAGTGGGCAAAGATATTGCCTTCAATTCTGGGAGATGCCAGCAAGATTCAGAGTCATCCTTTTGAGAAGCATGCTCCTCATCAGCATCACCACCAGGCTTATTCTTATCAGGTTCTTGCCACGTCCATCTACGTGTTCATGGGAAAAGTCATGTGGATAAGAGGAATAGCACTTCAGCGTTGTCGTGATGATGATGATCATCACCGGTTCTAACGTTTTCAGGATGTTAGGGGACGTGCGCGGAAGGTCTGCAGAAGCTCCGCGGAAGGTGGACCCCTGGAAGTCATCGCGATAGTTTCGTTCCAGCGAAAGCAGAATTTCTGCAAGCCCAAAGCCAGCAACATTGCACACACACACACAATATGTCATACCCAAAGCAACAACACTTTCACTTTTCGTAGTCTTCACCTGCAGACAGACAGACAATACATGCACATGCACTATTGCAGCCCACATGGCCCCGACACAGAAGCCTTGGTCAAAGCTTTCAGCACGTCGGAAGAAGGAGATCGTGTAACAAGTCCAGCCCCATGCTCCATCTTCTTCTGAAGCCAGGGGTTGCTATCGGACTTGCAAGTTGGATTGGAAACCGAAGCCCAAAGCCACTTCCAAGTCTCTTCAGATGTGCTTGCTTGTGTCTTCGCGCGCTTCAACATTTCAAACGTTTCGCCTATAATAGAGTTTGAACCTATACGCGTGGTTTGCCTCAGCAAACAGGCTCCTCAAGTCTTAAGCCCGCATTTGCGGAAGCAAACCCCGCAAACTCAGCGAAACAACCGTTGCGGAAGAGAGCCGCGGAAGCGATGAAAGTTGAGGCGGCGGAAGCTAATCCTAAGCGCGCAGAAGCAAGCAGAAGGATCCTGCGGAAGGGTTTCCTTATTTCTCTGGGGAAGGGTTTCCTTATTTCTCTCCACAAACAGGGATAAAAACCGCAGCTCTGGTGACGTCACAAGGCAGAAACCGCGGTGCACAATCGGCGCGCTATTCTATAATTGACTTCCAATTGATTGCCATCTCAGGTTCCAGCATACCTTCTTCGTCGGGAGTGCATGCTTGGTGCCAAGTCAATGACCAGCTTGTGCTCTTGTCGACAACTTGCGCCGTGTTCTCTCAGGTCCCTGTAATGTGAGATCATAGTCGTGAGCGTGCAGCTCGCCAACCTCGGAGAAGTCCGGTTCTTTAGGTACAATCGAGCTCGTTGCTTTCGTTTGCATTCGCAGCCTGCTCAAACGTCATTCTCTTTTGGGGAGATTCCTCTGCAGAGCCAATGTGCTTTGCTAATTGCCTGCAGACCACATCGCGGGCACACAGATAATGCTTCGTGTCACACCTTCAAGGCAAGGTGTTCATGAAAATGAGGGTTCTTCCGTGCATGTTGTATTACAGAGGTTATGGACCTGTTATGGTACTTGCAGAAGTTTTCATGCGCTCGGCAAGCCACTACTTCCTTCGAGATCATGCTCAAAGCAATCGTAAAACTGATCTACCAAAATTCCGGTTTGAAAAAGCCAGTGTGTCTGGAGTACTTCTCTGAACATCGAGTATCGAAGTTTGTGGTTTTCCATCCGAAGGCCAAACCAAGCATGGGACTGTGTCTTGCAGCGGGAGCAGGTGAGAAACACACCAAAAACTGAATGCCATTGTGACTACGACTACTACTTTACTACGACGACGACG
>CAJNJA010014646.1:0-12109 GCA_905231915.1 Symbiodinium necroappetens | reverse complement strand
ACCCCCCAAAGGTTCTGAACTCCAAAACCGAAGGTTCTGAGCCCCAACCGCTTTAAGGTTCTGAACCCTTAAACCCCAAACCCCAAACCCTAAACCCCTACACCCCTAAACCCCTAAACCCCTACACCCCTAAAAACCCAAACCCCAAACCCTGCTTGTTGCACGTTATCATCGGTTTCGTGGAGTCCTTCCGCCTTGCAAGGATCCTAAACCCTAAACAGTTTAGGATCTAGGCTTTAGGGGTTTAGGGGTTTAGGGGGATTAGGGGTTTAGGGGTGTTGGGGTTTAGGGGTGTTGGGGTTTAGGGCTAAACCCTCAACGACCGCAATGAAAAAACAGCCCGGATGCGACAAACTCGTAAACTTCACTCGATTCCAAGCCAAAGGCCTCCCCCCTTGAAAAGTTGAGCTCTAAAGTTCAGGCAGGTGATCCAAAATCAGCTGACTCTCCAAACCCTACACCACTTAAATCCGCAACTCGAGTTTGCCGAGGCCCAAACTCCGGATCTTCACGGGATCCCCTTAAAGGATTGCTTCATCCAGAGGGATGAAAAGCAGATGCCATCATTAGTCTCAACCCCAACGCAAACCGCAAATCCTAAACCCTGAAATCCTCTTCTCAGAATGCGGGACTTGGTCCCATTGTTGCGACCTGCCCGCGCCTTCTGGCTGCCTTTGGCTAAGGGAGGGCTTCAATATAGACGAGACAAGTCCGTAGGTGCAGGGTTTAGGGGCTAGTGGCTGGAGTTTAGGGTCTCGCGTTCAGGGCTTAGGGTTTAAAGCTTATACTGTATACAAGTGAATTACAACACCCCTAAACCCTAAACCCTAAACCCCTAAACCTCTAAACCCCTAAAGCCAAAACACCAAAACCCCAAGACGGCACCACAAGTTAAGAGGCTGTGAAAGCACCTGGGTTCCTGGGTTCATGTTGCGGGACGTAAAGTCAAGATACCGTGATCAGGAGGAAAAGGGGGTTTAGGGTTTAGGGTCTGTGAATTCAAGCTACCGTGGTCAGGAAAGGTGTATAGGTGGTCTAGGGTTCAGGGTTCCGATCTTCGTAGTCAAGGTCTAGAAATCGCAGAAGAAGGGGGGTTGTAATTGAGGTGTGGGTCAGGCTTGGTGAGGCTTAGGGAACGGGTTTCGAATGTTCGGCTTTAGGGTTGAGAGTCTTTTACACGGAGTTTGTTTCCAGGCTTCCACAACTTGCAGGTTGTCTTCGTGGTTTGTGAGTCTCTTGCATGCGACGTGTTGGTATACGCAGCTATTAGCATAGTTGAGGGGTCTGAATACTTCGCAATGGTGTTGAATTGTGATAGCCCCATGGAAGCCTTGTTCTACATAGTAAAGCCGCTATACCAGGTTATTGGGTGCTTCGGTAAAATGGGTAAACCGAAACCCTCCTTTGGCTTAAAGACATGTTGGGCGCTATACCAAGAAAGCCCAGGACTACCTCTATCTGAGACATAATTCAGGTGGGTAGTTACCGTTATAGGAGCCATATAGAAGGCCCATATACCTTATAGAAGCCTTGTAGAAGCCCTATATGCCCTAAACTCCTCACCTGTAGTTTCGTTTAAGTATAGACCCTAGACACTCAGCAGGCTAGGGCCGCCCGAACCAAAAAACACCCGAGTCCCAAACCCTCAACTCTAATCCGTAACCCTCAACCCTCACAATTCCAAGCGCCAAAGCCCCCAAAAAAGTTCAAAACCCTGAATCGCAAAACCTTGCGCCAAGCACTAAGGAACCCTTACAAAGCCCTCGAAAATCCAGAGAAAACCTTGAAACCCGAGGGTTCAACCCGTCTGCCGGCTGCGCGGCGAGCGAAAAACTGCCTGAAGCGTGCCACTGGTCCTGGCTGTCCCAGACCCCTGGCAAGAAAGGAACTTGGGGGGTTTTAGGGTTTAGGGTTTGGGGTTTAGGGTTTCCGTAGGGTTTAGGGTTTGGGTTTTAGGGTTTAGGGGTTTGGGTTTGAGGGTCCAGGGTTTGGGTTTTAGGGTCTAGGGTTTGGGTTTTAGGGTTCAGGGTTCAGGTCATTGGTGGTTTCCTTCATTTAAATGTATATTGCCCCAACCCCCAAACCCGAACCGACCGTAAAACCTTAAGCCCTAAACCTTTTTGCAGAACCGCTTCACTCGCGGAACCCTTCAACAACCCCGCGGCGCAACTTAGACTGCAAAACCCTTGTGACTACCCTGAGCCTCTAGACCCCCTAAGCCCTAAACCCCTAAACCCTAAACCCCGAACCCCAAACCTGATACCCTAAACCCTAAACCTCTCTTTCACACGATAGTTAAAATAAAACCCTAATGAACTCGCCGGCCTTGGCCAATTATTCGCCGGCATTGGCCAATAAATCGCCGAACCATAAAATAATCGTCCGCATAGTAAAAACAAGCCCGAACCCTAAAATAGTAGTCCGAACTTGAAATAGTAGCCCGAATCCTAAGATAGTAGTCCGAACCCTGAGAAAAAAACGGCCGAACCCTAAAATACTAGTCCGAATCGTGAAAAGATCGTCCGAACGCTAAAATAGTGGCTCAAATCCTAAGATAATAGTCTGAACCGTTCGAATCATTAAAAGATAGTCCGAATCCTAAAATAGTAGTCCGAATCCTCAAAGATTAGTCCGAACCCGGAAATAGTAGTCCGGATCCTAGTTCGAACTCCCAAATTAGCCTACAGTAGAAGCCCAAAAGTTGGAAACCCAACAGCCTCAATCCTTAAGAGTAATGTATAAGGAATCCCAGCTCTATTTGTCCTTAATCCGGTTTCCAACTTTTTGGGGTTTACTATAAATCCAAAAATAGGAGTCCGAACTCGAAAATAGTAGTCCGAGCTCTAAACATTGAACCCTAAAATAATACTTCAAATCCTAGAATAGTCGTCCGAATGCGAAAATAAAGGTCCGAACCCCAAAAAAGAGAGTCCGAAACCTCAAACAATAGTCCGAAGCCTCAAATAACAGTCCGAATCCTAGATAGTCCGAACCTTAAAATAGCATTCCGAATCCTAAAAGAGTGGTCCGCACCTTAATAAAAGAACTCCAAAGCAATGTCCGAGCCCTGAAATAGTGGTCCGAATCCTGAAAACTAATCCGAACTTTACAACAATACTAATCCGAACTTTACAACAATAGCCCGGATCCAGAAATATGAGTCCGAAGTCTAAAAGAGTAGTCCGAACCCTACAACCGAAGTTTCAAACCTAAAACGGTAGTCCGAACCCTACAGCCCTAAAATTAATCGTCCGAGCCCTAAAATAGTGGTTCGAACCTTAAAATCGTAGCCCGAGCCCTCAAAATTATTAATCGGAGCCCTATAATAGTAGTCCGAACCCTGAAATATGAAAGAGTATAGTTCGAATCCCAAAATACAGTTCGGACCCTAAAATAATAGTTCGAGGCCCAAAATAAAAGTCCGAACCAAAAAATAGCAGCCCGCACCTAAAATAGTAGTCCGGACCCCAAAACACCGGACCCTAAAATAATAGTCCGAACCCTAAAGCAATAGTCCGAATCCTAAGATAGTAGTCCGAACCCTAGTAATCCGAACCCTAAAATGAAAGTCAGAATCCTAAGATAGTAGTTCGAACTCTTAATAGTAGAAGCCCGAACAAAAAACAATAGCCCGAACTCCAAAATAGTATTCCGAATCCTAAAATAACAGTCCGAACCCTAAAATAGTAATCTTAACCAGAATAGAAAGGTCATCGTTTATTTAACAGTTGTTGAACCGACCTATATGGTTTAATGAATGATGTCTTAAGGTCATGGGATTCTCTGGCTGGGTGGGTGTTGCATCAAAAGCGCAAATACAACTTTACTGATTAGCTCGATCCGGAGCTGCTGAACCCTAAACCCCAAACCCTACCCTAAACCCTAAACCTAAACCTTACAGGAAAGCCTAAAACCGAAAAGCAACGCTGAACAAAAACCGCATAGAATCCTACACACCCCCTCCAAGGAATTATTCAATGGACCCGTAGAGGAACCCTTGTAACCCTAAACCCTAAACCCTAAACCCCAACCCGTAAAACTTAAAACACCCTAAACCCTAACCTAAACCCCCCCCCTCCAAAACAAGCCCTCAACCCCTAAAGGAACGCTTAATCCTAAACTCTAAACCCTAAATTCTTGAAGGAACCCTCGACCCTAAGCCCTTCAAGGGAGCCCTGTACCCTAAACCGAAACCCTAAACCCTAAAAGGAACCCTTAACCCTAAACCCTGAAAGGAACAATTAACCCTAAGCCCTTAAAGGAAGCCTAAGCCCTACACCCTTAAAGGAACCCCTTAATCCTAAACCCTCAACCCTACACCCTAAACCCTCAGGGGATGGCCACCTTGCTCTACATGATTCCGTACAGCTATGGCTTCTTTGGCTGGGGTTTACTGATGAAAACAACGAGGCTCCCAGAGGGAGACTACTCCCACCCTTTGCGGAGGAAGTTGTGACGCAAGTTTCCTGAGTTTTGGGGGCAGGGATCGACTCATTTTGACGTTGGGCTTCACCCAACTGGTACAGTCTTTGCCATCCACGGTGGGCCAGCTCATCGAGGAGGCCCGCCGACGAGAACGGACTGACAGGGTTGGTGACGAGACGGCGGATGTCGAGGTTGATGTTGAAGTCGAGTCGGACGAGACCCTGATGATGCAAACAATTGATGTGGATTGGTACAGGGTTCTACATCAGCTGAGGGCGGCCTTAAAGAAACAAACCAGAGGGGCGATCATACAAAACGTTCGCTGGATGCGGCTTTTGCACCACAGGTGTGTGGACACGGCTTCTGGAAAGTTGTTGGGTTTGCTCCGTGGTCGCGAGGCAGATGTCGTGGCTTTGCTTGCTGCAGCAGCGGTTGACGCCGGTGAGGCTGAGGGTTCGAGTACCTTGCCCTGTACGACGTGGTGTGCAGAATGATGGGAAAGGTTGATGCCTTTTCTGCCGATGGTGAAAGGATCTTTGGCTGCCATGGGAAGGGGGCCATTGAATCAGGAACCAATGCCGGTGCTGCACATGAGGGAGATCCCTGACGACATCCTCTATTCTTGAGGAATCGCAGCGACTCCGTCAACAAGTTCTTGCTTCCACGGCTCTTGATGAAGAAAACAGTCAGGGTTGATGTATGATCTCTGGCGAGTACGAGGGGTTTGATGGGTTGTGATGATTGGATGCTTCTCTGTCGAGATTGAGGGCGTCTGGTCGGACAAGAGGGTTGTGGGTTTTTTCTGTACACTCGCTGTGAAAATTCCAATGAGTCCCCTGGCGCATATGTGCCTTGGATTTGCTTGGACGGTCGGGCAGGCCCAAAAAGGAGTTCAAAAAAAACCCTAAACCCTAAAAGGAACCCTCAACCCCAAACCCTAAAAGGAACCCTTAACCCTAAACCCTAAAAAGAACCCTAAACCCTAAACCCTAAAAGGAACCCTAAACCCTAAACCCTTCCCTTAACCCCACACCCTTAAAGGAGCCCTTAACCCTAAGCCCTTAAAAGGAACCCTAAACCCTAAACCCTAAAAAAAAACCCTCAACCCCAAACCCTTAAAGGAGCCCTTACCCCTAAACCCTTCAGGGTCGCCTTAAGGAACCCAAGCCCAGGAGATGCGACCAGGAAGCACCCGGTCTGATGCACGGGCAAGGCTGCCAGGCGGACGCTCGGCCCTGTCATCCCTGGCTTAAGCTTGAGGGTTTAGGGTTTTAGGGCTGAGGGTTTAGGGTTTTAGGGCTTAGGGTTTAGGGTTTAGGGCCTAGGGCTCAGGGTTTAGGGTTTAGGGGTTTAGGGTTTAGGGTTAGGCTTCCTTAGACGGGTAAGGGGGTTGGGGGGTAGGGGACTATACTTTTTCAGTGGGCCGTATTACTCTCTCCTAGTTTGAGGTTTCAGGTTTAGGGCCTAAGGTTTACGGGTTGGGGCTTAGGGCTTCGGGCTTAGGGCATTAAGGACTTAAGGGTGTAGGGCTTCGGGGCTTTGGGGTTTTAGGGCTTGGGGTTGAAAGGAGGAGGGCCTGGTTTTTAAGGACACCCCTAAGGGTTTAGGGGTTTAGGGGTTTAGGGTTGAGGGTTTAGCGCCCCTAAGAAGCCCTCATGGTGTGAGCTCACCCTGTGGCGCAACGGAAATCGGGATTTCTGCTGGGCTTTCGTGGTCTGGGGCTTCGGGTCTCACGACCCGAGGAATCCGTGTTGAAAAGCCCCGAGTCACCCCTAAACCCTAAACCCGAAACCTCCAACCCTAAACCTTGAGACAGTAGCAACGATACCTGAGCCGCAACGCTTCCTGCGAGCCAACCAAAGCCCTCAACGCAAAAACCCTTGAGCCCAAAACCCTATGCCCAAAAACCCTTAAGCCCACAAACCCGAAACCCCAAAAATCCTACACCCCAAAAACCCTAAACCCCAAAAACCCTAAATCCAAAACCCTAAGCTCAAAACCCTAAACCCAACACCCAAAACCCTAGCCCGTCAGTTTGCCCCCAGAAAGGTACGGGGGATCTTGTGGCCCCTGTCTTTCCCCACATGTCTTGTCGCTGAGACTCGGACTTTCGGGTTCTAGGGTTTCTGGGCTTTAAAAAAACCTGGCGCATAAGTTTAAAACAAAAACATAGGTTTTTTATACACATTGTGTGAGGGGTGAGATCAACCCCATGGCTAGGCGCGCTTCTAACCTCATGTTTGCTTTCTGGGCTCCTGGGTGGGATGGGTGGGCCGGGGCTGGGCCCCCATTTAGCTCCCTCATTCAGATGGGTGGGCCGCGGCCAAGGGGCTGGGCTCCCGTTGGGCTTTCTTCATGTTTCCTGTCTGGGTCCTGGGTTGAATGGGTAGACAGCAAAGGAGCTGGGTTGAAAGCATAAGCACAAGCACGCAGCCCATCCAGGTGCCAAACCTGGTTTAGGCATGTTTAGAGTTTAGGCATGTGTTTTGTTGCTTTTTGCTTTTCTTGGCAGCGCATGAGTCAGATGAAAGCTTGACGCAGGGAGGGCACGATCCAAGTAGGCATGGCTGGCTCCTTCTTTCATGTGCAGCAAATTGCCGAACGTCTGTGTTTAAGCAGTGTCTGTCCGTGCTGCAGTGATGCATGCTTTGCGTCGCTGATGGTGTGGTTCGATCACACGGCCACCAGGACCAGACGATCACTCGATTAACAGGTTTCCGCGAATACTTGTCAAGTCGCTAGATGTCAGACTCCAGCTACCAAGCATGAGGATCGATATCGTTTTCAGCAACAAACCTGCAGAGACACGCAAGACATTGCACACTGCTTTCGCAGTATGCATAAGGAACCACACCTAGTCAGACAATGTTTGTAAGTTTAACGGCACTTCGTGCGAGTGCTGGCCACAGCAATGGTTCGTATGACGAATTGACTGCAGCCGGGCATCGAGCCGCCAGGGCCCTGAACTGGCCAGCGAAGGAATTTTTCCGCCAAAATAAACACATGTTACGTTTTTGTTCCAACGCAGAATTATTGGCCAGCATACGGGCCACGAAGTGTCTGTGCAGGAGTCCATGGGGGAAGGGGGTTGGCAGTACTGCGCAATCAATGCGACGAACTTTCGTCCTGGCGCAGTAGTAGTCCATTTTAGTCCATCTTTTCGCAGTAGTTTCGTGCTGCAGCCTTGAAGCGTGTAGTTGTGGAAAAGCCCCCTCCTACACAAATAAGACCCCTGAAACCGCGCAAAAGTCAGGGTCTGTTAGCCAAAGTGAGTGCAGCATTACAAAGACTGCCAAGCGAATGCCAGAAGCAGTTCTGCTTCACCCTTGCGCGCCAAGGCAGATGACGGGACTGTGTAGCGCTTCTGTGTTCACGTTTAGGGTACGCCAGGACTGTGTGTGCCCAGTGAGGCTTCCATCCCAAGTCCCTTTGACGCCCGAAAATCAAAGCCGACATCTGGGAATGTTTGGCGTCGCACCCCTAACAGCCGAATCCCTAAACCCTAAACCTAAACCCTCAAACTTACGTTCTTGAGTTGGAGAATGCCTGGCATGCTCTGGCAAGATTGGGCTAGCCTCGGCAGAACATAGAAGCACAGCTTCAGAACACTCCCGCCAAGGCGTTCTTTTTCCTACAAAGAAGAATGCACGTCTACGATGAAAAGACGCCGCCGATGGCCTACAAGACTTCACCAAAACATGCACAAATATCTACAAGGACACCTATGGTTGTAGTAACGTATTGTTTTGCAGTTTCGTTTTGATTGCGTGTCGCCCCATGGCTGCTCGTGCGAATGTACAGTTTGGACAACGTTCGTGTCTGGGTGGAAGCAGAGCAAGTGGAGGCTGCTCGGGCATCTTTGAGGCAACTTCAAGCCCAAAAGGGCAGCGCATGGAAGCACTCAATGGGGAAATGGAAGAAGACTGAAGGATGCTCGGTGGTACATTAAAGGTTTCTGCCTGTTGCTTGTTCTTTGTTTTTGCTTTGGCATTCTTTGCTGCGATAAATTCGTCTGAAGGACGAGCTTTTGGCGTCAAGCAACAGGGCCGACCGAAACGTCGGGCACCACGAGTCCGCATCTCTCGAAAAGTCATTGATGCTGCAGATGACGTGTCAGTCCTAAAGCAAGTTCTCATACAATTTTGTATCGAAGCTGCGATTCGTCTGTCAGGCCGGGAATTGAGAGAATCTGAGTGGGAACCCTTTCGTGAACGACCTCTGGTTTGGGTAAATGCTCGCATGCAGGTATGGCAGATGCTGACGTGCAAGCACAACTTGTGTCCGCCGAAAGTGCTCATGTGCTTTTGGTGCGCCTGGGGCTTGCCGGAATGCGCTGTTTCGTACGGTATCTGGCGCTTCGGAGCCTTCAATCAGTGCAGCTTGCGCAGGGAGCGCTTCTGCACATGGGTTCAGGGGCTCACGCAGTGGCAGCCAGGCGGCCTGGGTTTCGTTTCACGCTGCTCAAAACTCTTCTTGTTTTGTCTTGTGCATAAATAATTAACCATGGGTCCTCTGACAGAAGGGTTCAGGATTTAGGCTTTACCTGGGGATCCAAAATCCTACCGTTGTATGGGTCCTACCCTCTAATTACAGGGGTCTTAACCTAGTATTTCGTAAGGTTAGGGGTCACAGCTAGGGCTCTCCATCATGAGGCATATCATTCTTGTATGGTAGTTGCATTGGGTGCCTTATGCTCTAGACCCAAGACCCAGAGCCCTAAACCCTAAACCCTTAACAGCCTTTCCAGACAGCCACAAGAGAACCAAACACCTACGTATTCTGTCCTTAAACCGTAACCGTAAACGCGGAGCCGCCCTTTGTGAAAGCGCCTGCGATGCAAAAGCTCTCCGTGAACTGTCAACCCGAAGCCCAGAACCCTTTCATCTTGCATCGAATCTTTTGTGCCGTCCCCAAAGCCCCAAACCCTCAAAACCCCTAAATCTCTAAACCCTAAACCCTCAAAATCCTCAAACCCTAAACCCTAAACCCTCAAACCTTTGAACCCTTAAAAACTCTGAGTATTTAAGGATTGGTTCATCCAGTGCGAGACATGGCAGCTTGCCTGGACGCAGGGTGGCTTCGAAGATCTAGGATTCCCACCGTTAGGGTTTAGGAATCAGGGTTTAGGGTCTAGGGGTTTAGGGTTTAGGGGCTCACGGGGGGTCTTAAATAATTACCAATACAGTGTTTTTTTCGGGGGTCCTTATTATAATTCTAATATAATGTACCCCAAACCCCTATTCCAACTATTAAAGCCCCTGCATTAGGGTTTTTTGAAGGGGATTGATGGGTTTTTGTTTAGTTGTGAACTCTCAATCGGCTGTGCAGGAATATCGTTGGGAAGCCATTTGCGTCTAAGACCCTAAACGCTACAACATAAACCCTAAACCCTAAATCCTAAACCCTAAAGCAGCAGCCATCCACAACGAAGGTGCCAGTAACTACGAACCCAAAAGTTTCACGGACCGATTCCTGCATTAGGATATCGGGCTCTAACCCTACATACTAGGCCGAGAGGGTTTGGGGTTTAGGGTGTACCTGGACCCTAAAGAACCTGCTTTTTAGGGTTCCTTATTATGATTTTTTTTGAAGTCCTTAAAATGGTAGGTTCTTTGGGGTGAAGGTAGGGCTTAACAACACCATGCGAGATCCAGGATGTGCAAAAAGGGATCTGAGCAATGAGAACAGTGTCCCCTTTACAGTCCGTGCATAATCCCTCTATAATCTATTGGACCCCAAATCCCGTTCTATCTGTTAAGGCCCCTGTATGGGAGCGCGGCTTGCGCTTTTTGTCCGGGGGGTCGAAGGTTCAGGGTTCAGTGGTGAGGGTCGTTCAGGGTTGAGGGCTGTGGGTATCTTAGAGTTTAAGGTTTAGGGGCCCTAAACCCTAAACCCTAGACCCTAAACCCTAATCCCTAAACCCTACTAGGGTTGAGGAAGTTCGGGGTTGAGGGCAGTTTAGAGCTTAAGGCGTTCCCTTTGATCTGTGGCCATCTTCTCGTGACGCTGCAGTTTGTTCTGACTTAAACCCTACACCCTAAACCCTACACCCTAAGCCCTAAACCCCAAACCCTACACCCTAAACCCGAGACCGTAAACCCCAAACAACCCTACACCCCAAACCCCGAAACCCAAAGCCCTAAACCCCAAACAACCCCAAAACACCCTAAAAAAACTCAAGCAGACCAGGCCCTATAGGAGTCGGGGCCCGGCTCAGGGGCTTTCAGGTCGGGTTTTAATAGACAGAGTTTTTTTTGTTTGTTTCTTTTGTTTGTGTGTGTGTGTGTCTGTTTTTTTTCTTTTTCTTTGGTTTTTGGGGTTTAGTTTTTGTGGATTTATTTTGTGTTTTGGGTTTATTTGGGTTTATTTTTTTTGGGTTTAGGGATTTTTGGTATAAGGCTTGGGCTTTTTCGGCATAGGGTTAAGGTTTTTTCGGTATAGGACTTCGGTTTTTTTGGTATAGGGCTCTGGGTCTGGGGTTCAAGGTAAAGGGATTCGGGTTTGGTGATTTACGGTTTAGGGCGTAGGGTTTAGGCTGTACCCCAAAAAAAGAACGAAGCCTCAAAAGCTCCTGACGCCTTATTTTCTGAGCCGCGACACCGCGAAGGGAATGGTTCAATGCGACGCACCCTACGATCAACTGCGGTATCTACGACGTGCCCTGACAGCAGAAAAGCGAGGCCTCACGCCTGTTTGTTTTTGCCTGGTCCTATACAGCCCTAAACCCTAAACCCTAAAGCCCCCAAAAAATACTATGATCCATAGAAACAACCCCTTATAAAGACCCAAGGTTTCGTCATCAGATTCCTACGTAAACCCTTGAGCCCCTATCGCACCCCCCTAAAGAGCCCTTTATAATAATTTAAGGCTACCCTTGTAATGTCTTTCAAAGGCTCCTGTATTAAGTTAGTGAGGATCCCCTGATCTTAAGAACCTCCATCTCCGTCGCGACAGTATTGGTTCTTACACTCATTCAGGCGAGCCTAGTGCTGTGTGTTGAAGTGTTTCATGCAATGTCAGTATGACCAGTTAAGCCTTAAGCGTAAGGTGGATCCATCCTTGTCGGGTTTGGGATATACCGCAAGTACAGGCATGCCCCGTGTTTCGGTAGGTTGGGCGTGAACGCTGCGGCTTTAGGGAATTTGGGTTGCGAGGCTCTACCCTATATAACCCCTTTCCCCTAACCTGCCCTAAGCCCTAAACCCCTTTAAGCCCTAAACTAAACCCTGAAACCCTTAACCCCTAACCCCTAAACCCTAAATCCTAAACCCGAACTTCCATGTTGGAACAGGGCTCTGGGTCTATTTATAGTACAGTCAGTATAGTTATATGGGGGGGGCCTTATTACAAATTACACAGAGCCTTTGTATTAAAGCCCGGAAGCACCGAGATCTGTGGCGCCGATGAGTTTTGCGGAGTCATGACGGGAGATGTCACCCTCGTCTTCCCGAACATCGATGCGGCCCGGAACAACATCTCCGCGGTCATCACGTCTGTCCCGCATGCTTTCGCTTGAAACCCCGATACAACTGCTGCTACTGCTGCTACTACTGCTGCTGCTGCCGCTACCACTACCACTACCACTACCACTACTACTACTACTACTACTACTACTACTCCTACTCGGGAGAGGGGTTTAAAAAAAACTAAATAGACATCAAAAAAGAACTAAATAGGCATCAAA
>CAJNJA010014643.1:0-12109 GCA_905231915.1 Symbiodinium necroappetens | reverse complement strand
GCATCCTCTTAGGGTTTAGGGTTCAGGGTTTCAGGTTTAGGGCTTAGGGTTTTAGGTTTAGGGTTTAGGGTTTAGGGTTTAGGGGTTTAGGTTTTGGGTTTTGGGTTTTAGGTTTAGGGCTTAGGGTTTTAGGGTTTAGGGCCTCCATAAGTCCGGCATTGTCAAGTCGATCAAGACGTGCAGGGACTTTAAACTAACCCTACAGTCTCAAAGCCCCGAAGGCCCTATAAACGCCAAACCTTAGGGTTTATAATTTAGGGTTTAGGGTTTAGGGTTTAGGGTCCACATGACTTTTTTACAAACTTAACCACTAACCATGGACCCCTGAACCTTACAGTGGCCCCTTGTCCCCCCCGTTAGCAGGACCCGTTCAGGGACCCTCAGCCCTACAAAAAAGGCCCCTACCAGGGTTTAGAACAAAAGCCTACAGAAATATCTAGTTTCTGGTAGTTCAAGGGTAGAATCCAAGCCCGAAGGAGGTCGGCGCTCCGCTCAAGCATCACTTCGCCTCGCAGAAGATCTTCTTTGACTCTCCAGACCTTGAGGCTCAGTGAGGTTTTAGAGGGTTTGGGTTTAGGGTCCTCGGCCCCTTGAACCCCTGAACCCCTAAACGGTTTAGTGCATTTAGGGGTTTGGGGCTGAGGGTCTGGAGGTGAGGGTTTAGGGGTTTTTGGGTTGAGGACTTGGGGTTTCGGGGGTTTGGGGTTTAGGGCTTTAGGGCTGAGGGCTGCCGGGCAAAATTGCGACTAATTATAGCAACGGGACGTCACTTGATCCTTGAAGGACAGTTTAGGGCCTTAGGGTTTTTCGGTTTTAGGGGTGTCGTGTCCTCGGCCGGCGAGTCGGGCAACATCTCCCACGCGTTCGCACCCGGGGAAAACCCCAAACCCCTAAACCCCTAAACCCTAAACCACTAAACCCCCTGAACAAACCCCTAAACCCTAAACCCCCATACACCCTACACCCTGAAGGTTCAGGGGTGCAGACTGAAGAGATTGGGCGTCGGGGTTTCAATCAGGTGAAGGCATACACCCTCCAAGAAGACATCTGGGATTTGCAAGCGTCGATATTGGGTTCTTTAGGGCTGTATAAAGGTATTCGATTGGTTTGCAGGCTTGTCAATTGAGCATGGTTCTGTAAAGTCTACTACGAAGGCCTATATGAGTTAAGGACTCGGACTGTTCCATAATGAAGGGTGCAGCAGAGAGAAGGGCTTACGCTGCAGGTTTTGGGGCCTTCAACTCAGTTGATTTGCTGGTCCGGTGGTTTTGGCAAGAGGTTTTGCGGCGGCTAATGCTAATTGCTTGCGTGGGGATGGTGGGGCATTATGTTTTTTCCATTCTGGATATTCGCTCCTGGCCCTAAACCGCCAACCCCTAAACCTAAACCTCAAACCGCGAGCATCTTGAGTCGTCGGCTTGGAGTTTCAGGCTTTCCGGGGGATCGAGGGTAATGTGATTCAGGGGTCTAGGAAGCCTGAGCCCTTTCAACACTGCGCGTTAAGCCGAAGCCCTTCCAAATTCTGCGGATGCTATGCAACGCACTCACCGTTAGCTGGCACGTTGGGTTTGGGTTTTAGGTGGTTTTAGGGCCCTAAATCCTAAACCCGAAACTCTAAGCCTGAAATACTGAAACCAAAACCATAATCAAACTGTTTCAAGGGTGAGGGGGTGAGGGAATTGCCCTTAGGACAACATCTGACCTTAGCATCTTCCATGTATCCCGTAACTTACTGCTTCAGCAAGTGGAGCCCCACGGTGAGATTGTAGACTGCCCTGAACACTAATGAGATCACCTAAAGCACTCTTCTTCTGGATTTTGGAGTCTCTGGCTGTTTCCTTGAGCCTGGCCCTAAAACCTGCAGGCCGTGAAGTCGCAAGAGGGTGACTGCTGTCTGGGCATCAAGGTCGGGAGACAGGGAAGGGTCAAAAACTGTAGGACACTGACACAAGTGACAGTTCAGTGTCTCCTTCGACCCTAGAAACCTTCGCTTTTAGGGTTCCTCCTTCTGAATGTCTTATACAGGCTCTCAAGAAGGCGGGCTCCTGGGGTAGGTAGGTTATACCTTGCAGCTGCAAGGTCTGCAAGGGTTTCGGTTTGTGGATGTCCTTGCCCAGAACTTCACTTGTACTTCTATGTACACCGATCTGTCAGCCTTCAAGTACCGTGGGCTGCAGCAGAGGCCTAGGAAGCGCAGTCCTGCAGTGAGCAGCAGAAGTTCAAGTCTACAGAATGGCCTTAAACTCTACAAACGGTGACTGAAATGGTAAACAACGTCCTCAGAGTCCATGTGTCCTTATAGCACCATGATATTCTGCCACAAACACACTGTTCCATTATCCAGGCTCCCTTTAGTAAACCCTAGCCCTTGAACCCTAAAAACCCCCCATGCGTGGCTGCCTGCTTCACCTAGAGAGCCCAACACCTCAATGAAGCAAGACTGGTGGATCCAACAGCCTACTGTTGTAGAGATTTTTCACGAGAACTGTGGCAGTCTGCAGTTGGGCCTGCAGATATTGAAGCGCGGCATGCTAAGAAGCCGTCTGAAGCTCAAAATAGCACTGCTTGATTCAGTGATACTGGGCTGTCTCATGAGTGTAAACCTCTCTTTGTCATTTTCTAGCTTAGCTCGAACAGCCCAGGAAGGATCGAGCACAGAAATCCGAATTAATTTAAAGTGTTTGTACATTTCATGTCACAGAAAACAGCCCGGCAACCCGGAATAGCCCGAAGCTCCGAAGCTCCACAGCCAAAGCAAGAAGAGCGCAAATCCACGCAGTGGTGGTGAGTCAGTTGAAAGCATATGGGTAGTTTTAGGGTACTTTTTTAGGTCCCCAATATAGTACGGCACACTTATCAAACACAAAGAACCCAATAAAGGGACCCAAGTTTAGAGAGAACTACCCGTATGGAAGGCCTACAAGCCGCACCACACGACCACTTATTCCGAGCCTTCATCTCAGCTTTAACGTGTCTGGGAGCCTTCATCTCAGCTTTGAGGTTTCTGGGTTTGGGTTTCTCGAACGTATACAGGGGGTATGGGTGCGATTTTCGAGTTTGGGCTTTGGCTTGTTGTAATGTAGGATTTGGGATGCAGCCGTCAATCTGTTGTGAGGTGAGGCTCCGACTGTTCGTTCTGGAGGGAGACATGGGCCGTTCAGGACTAGGTTCTGGTTCGGGGCTTTTGGGGTTCAGGGTTGAGGGTTTAGGGTTCAGGGTTTGGGGGTTTAGGAAGCATAGGATTAGGTTCGGGTTCGGGGCTTTTGGGGTTCAGGGTTGAGGGCTTAGGGTTTGAGGGTTTGAGGGTTTATGAAGCCTACCCGTGAAAACTCTGATGCCTATACTCAACAATGCCCCCCATGCCAGAAACTTGGAGGCTCTTGGTATTCGTCGGACACCGTGGCTTTACGGTTGAGGGTTTCAATTTGGTGAGTGTGTGGGTTGCTGGTTTTACAGGGATCGGTGTACATGGTGTTGTTTGTGCCTGTGGATTCAGGCCACAACATTCATGACGTTGACCAAGCCCGCGGCCCAGTTTGGGCAACATCCCCAAGTGGCCGAAGAAGCGCTACGATTTCGGCCCGATCGCGAACACACGGTACAGGCCCGCAGTGTGTTCGGGAAGATTGAAAGGCCAATGCGCAGAGCTGCAGCGTCTTTCAAGAGGTTCGCGCTTCCGATTTTTCAATCTGACCGGACGAGGGACTTCGCAAACGGGTTTGGGATTGCTGGTCCTAGTAGGCGGCTGCTCCTGCTGCTGCTACTCCTATACTCCTACTCCTACTCCGACTCCTACTCCTACTCCTACTCCTACTCCTACTCCTACTCCTACTCCTACTCCTCCTACTACTACTTCTTCTACTACTACTACTACGACGACGACGACGATTACTACTACTGCTACCACCTGCTGCTACTACAGCTTCGACTGCTAGACAACGACCACGAATACCAGCCAACGACCACGAATACCAGCCCGTGCAGTCGCATCTCTAGCAAAATTCCAAGTCGGTGGATGCCATTGCGATTCCATTCCACAGAAGCTCTTTGCTCTATACCCTAAACCCTAAACCGTTCTGTGCTGGGTTGTAGGACTGCGTAAGTCGAAGGCCCCAGGTTGGGTTTTGGGGTTCAGGGGCTTAGGGATGATAGCACCGATTGACTTATGTAGGGTTGAAGGTTCCATAAATCCTGTGTTTCATGGCTATGGACTTGGTGTTTAAGGATCGGGGCTTGCACAGGTTCACCATGTGGAAGGAGTGAGCGTGGGAGATTTCGACATCGTCATCTTGCTCTGAGTTTCCAGTGGCATTTTGTGCGAGCGTTTAGGGTAAAGAGGGCTCCTGAGGAACATGACTGATGGTATCTGTGGGATGTCCTCTTGGCAATACGAGCAGAAAGTCCACTTCAGATGAGAAATGTTCTAAACCCCCGGCTCTTTATCGTAGACTAGCAGCGCACTTTAATATTTGGATTCAGGTTTGGGACCTAGTAACTAGACCTATAGTAAAAACACGACGCCGCGCAAGCGCGCGCAAGGGCGAGCGCAAGTTCAGCGCAAGGGATAAGAAGCGTTGTTAAGCTACCTAGGTTAAGATGGTCGGCCTGGTGTAGAGTTCAAGAGTACACCTACACTTATGCAGCCGCTGCAATCAAGGGGACTTAGTAGCATAGTCATGGCGGCAAGGGGCGAGCCAACATGTGAGCCGCCCTGCATGTGCCAAGTAGGCACGTGCAGCAGGAGTCCCAATATCATTACCAGTACTACTACCTGTACTATATAAGCACAGATCCGAAAACAGCCAAAATCAGTTTTACACAGAGTTCAGCGCGCAAGGGCGGCTCAAGGGGAACCCTCCAACTTCGACCAATCCCCCATTCCCCTTGCGTGACAGTTGTTTGAAAACCCACCCAAATTCCCTGCCCGAAAAACTTCAAACCGGATTCTGGACTTGCTATTTTTCCGGCTGGTTTACCAAGGCTACAAGGTGGGAATGTGTTTGAAACCCTGTGCGCGCAAGAGCGCGCAAGGGCGAAGCGCAAGGGGATTTTCGAGCTACGGGCTGCAACCATAATAAAGAACAGCCCCCAGATAAACTGGCACGATTTTTCGTTACAAGATATTACAAACATTCAGACCTTGTGCTTCGCAGTGTTGATTTCATTTAGTTTGTGCTTCAGACCGGTTACAGTCTTTTGCACAAAAAGCGTCACCGCCAGTTCGATTAAAGCCGGATATACTACAGAAGACCAGGAAACATTCACAGGCACAGGGGATTACACCCCGAAGTAGGAATGAGCAAAGGAGCTTGAATCTAGCGTGTAGCGGTGTGGCGGTGGATTGTCTGCAGTACTTATGCAGCTTATGAATCATTTCCCACTGCCTTGATTTATGGATTCCGGTATGTTGGCCAGCCATTTTGATCTGGCGATCTCGCTTGCAAACACCTGACGTGAAGAATTGTTCAGGATTTGGAGTTGAGGCACGACGACACAACCAATTTCGCAGGAGTGTACCTATCTATCTATCCATCTATCTATCTATCTATCTATCTGTACATACATACATACTTACTTACATACATACATACATACTTACTAACTTACTTACTTATATACTTACTGCTTATTTTTTGTTTACTTACATACATACTTACTTACTTACATACATACTTACTTACATACTTACATACCTACCTACCTACCTACCTACCTACCTACCTACCTACCTCCCTGCCTGCCTGCCTACCTACCTCCCTGCCTGCCTGCCTACCTACCTACCTACCTACCTACCTACCTACCTACCCACCGACCTGCCTACCTACCTACCTGCCTACCTACCTACCTACCTACATACATACATAACTCGATATACATATATATATATGCAGATAGATGATGATGATGGTGATGGATGATGATGATGATGAACACATTTAGCTCATACACACGCATATATTATATATATATACATAAACATACTTAGATAGTATGCATGTATGCATGTATGTAAGTAAGTATGTAGGCATTTACATATAGAATTACACGCGCACACACACAGAGATATAGATAGATAGGTAGGTAGATAGATAGATAGATAAACATGTGTTTGTAAAAACGGGATCCTTCTGTTCTCTGTGGCTGTTATGCTCAGGTCTGTACTGTGCAAGAGACATCCCAAGGCTAAGATGAGAATACTATCCTCGTGGATCGAACAGTATTGTCTCACACGACCATCAGATTATTTTCACTTCTGACCGATGCCCTAAAGGGGCGGACGTGAGGACGACACGTGCTCAAAGGAGTCTGCTCCCTGTCTCGTTCTCTCTCCCTCTGTATCTCTCTGTCTCTCTCTCTCTCGGTCTGTCTCCAAAACCCTACTACAGTAGAAGCCAGATTGTTCGAAGGAGGCGTACTGGGCAGGCCACATCCCCAAATCGTCCAAGTGAGCGCTTGAGCGTGGCGATGCTCCCCGAGCCAGGTGCAGAAGTGCAAGTTCCCTTTAGCTTTTGCCTGTGCCCTATTCCTTCAATCTTCCAACTTAGTGAAGGGAGCCAACCCCAAGGGCACCCCAACATGGCATCCCAGAAGCAACTCCAAAAGTGAGCCCAACACTTGCAGAAGTGCTTGGAAGGCTTGGAGCTGAGCCTTGAGAGCTTTCTTTGCGGGGGAAAGTGCAGAGACGAATCATCATTGCAGTTGACTCAGTAAGTTGAGTGGGTAGGCTGTCAGAAACTCGGCTTTGAATCCGGAGCCCGAAACCCTGAAGTCTCTTTTGCTTTCGGCTCAAGGGCATCGTTGCCTTAAGTCCATGGCCAGCCGCAGCACGTCCTACCCATGCCTGCAACAGCCTTGTGGGCACTCTTCGCTGCGTCCTTCGTTTCCGCCGGCGCGTACTCAAACAGGTCTGTATGGTGGTTTTAAGGACCTCTGATTCATGATTCGGGTCTATGGCTGTGCGTCCCTGGCTTCTGATTCTGTGCAAGGGCTTCATAAAGCTCCCTGCAGTATATCTCTGCTTCTTTGGCCGAGCACATCTGAATCTCACTAGCTGTCGGCACTCGCAAGAGTTTGGGGGAACAGTCCCTAAACTCCTATATACTCTAAACCCCTAAACCCCGAACCCCGACCTAAGCCCGCAAGACCGCCGATGCACAAAATCCGAGTCCACAAAATTTGACGTAGAGACATATAGTCATGAAAGCAGCTGCTCAAACCCTTCACCCTGAGGTCTACAAAGCGTACAAGCCTTGTAAACCTAAACGCTAATCCTGGAGCTTTGAGCCAGGCAGAGGGGTTTTGCCGAGGGATCCTCGGACAGGCGGGCGGAGTCAGCTCGACGGCCTGGGTAAGGGGGCGTTGATTCAGTTGCTAATATACGGGCTTAGATAATTACCAATATATATTCTCTTGGGGGGTTCCTTAGTTCCATATTATATTTATAGTGTAATATACCCCAAAACCCTGTTCTAATTATTAAGGCCCCTACATCGATTCAATTGCCACGCCTACCCGCCTTGGCCCAGCCCGCTTTTTAGTCTGGGCTTGCGCTAAACCGACAGAGACAATGACCACGAAGACGACGAAAGCCACCATACCCTTAAGCCTGCAGCCTAATCTAAACCCTGCATGTGTAGCGCGAGCCTCAATAACACCTGCCCCACTGACACTTGACGCCCTCCCTTTCACACACCCACTTCCCCTAAACCACACAAAACCACCCCCAAAACACACTCTGCCCTCCAAGCTTTTCCTACCTGCCCACCACCCTACCTACTACCTACCGACCACCCACCTATCCACTTACACAAAGCCCTGCCTACCTGCCTGATCCTCCCTAGCACCTCCCATTTAGGCACCAGGCAAGTGGAACGTAGTTCTCGCTTTGATGTGAGCCTGGGATCCTACTTATAGTGTCCATTGTAGTTCCTTTTGGGGGTTTAAGATTTTTATTTTTTTGGGTTTAGGAGTTTAGGGGTTTAGGGTTTAGGTTTAGGGTTACCTATAGTCTCCATTGTAGTTCCTGTCTGGGGTTACCGTTTAGGATCCAATATAGAATTGGTTAAACCAAAAAAGGAACTACAGTGGAGACTAGAGGTACACTAATTCGGAAGCCACTCCCAAAGATCCTCATACGCCCCAACAGAGTCAGTAGAAACCCTGTCCAGCTGACCTAAGTCAACGTCAAGACCTTAAACCCCAAACCTCGAAACCCTTATGAATCACTTATGAACCCTAAACCCCTAAGCCCCTAAATTAACCCCTAAACCCTTTATATAAACCCTAAACCCCTAACTAACCCCTAAACCCTAAGCCCGACCCCTAAGTAACCCCTTCAAAAAGCCACAAAAACCGGAGTTCCGGAGGAATGTGCCAGACCTCTCCGCGCCGCTCCTGATCCGGGCGCAGCTCGCTCGTGAGGCGCCGATGCAGGCACCCTTGCGCTGGGCCTTCGCAGCTTCTTTATGTGGGTTCTTTGTTAAGAGATTTAAATTTTTAGGGTTTAGGGTTTAGGGTTTTAGGGTTTAGGGCTTCAGGGTTTAGGGCTTTAGGGTTTAGGGTTTAGGGAGGGATTTAGTTTAAGTTACCATAATACAGAATCCATATTATTAACCATAAATCCCTATTATGGTGATTAACTTAAATAAAACTTCCTAAACGGGAACCCAGTTTTGGGGCTTAGGAAGTGTAGGAGTTTGGGGTTTAGGGATGAGCCTAGAGGTCCCCGAGTATGGCAAATTCCTTAAATAAGGGGTTTGCTCGGTAATTAAACCGTGGGCCTCGGGAATAAGCCAAATTCGTTTCCGAGGAGAGTGAAGATGAGAACAAAGCAAAACGGGCCCGATCAGCAGCAAAGCTCGCCAACATCCGAGATACGCATGCAGCTGATTGAGTCAGGAACGAACCGGTTGCGCCCAGCCTTTCACAGACCTTACAAAGTAAAAAATGATGTATTTCGTATTCTTCTCGATATTCGATTTTCCTTGCAAAACCAAGATCGCACCTAGTCACACCCACATGTTGCAGGTCTGCAAGATTTGGATGCGACCAGGTGCGATCTTGTTTTGCTAAGGCAAAATCACATCGCACCTGCTGCACAGGCAGACATTTCATGTGGTCATTCCTTAGGAATTGCAAGATCGCACCTGGTCGCACCCACATCTTACAGGCCTGCAAGATGTGGGTGCGACCAGGTGCGTTCTTGTTTTTGGCAATGAAAACTGGCATAGCCAGCCATTCTTGTGAAGGTATAAGTAGTACTGTGTATCTCCCGGGCAACAGCGGGTGCGACCAGGTGCGAACTTGCAATTCCTAAGGAATAACCACATTAAGTGTCTGCCTGTGCAGCAGGGGCGATGTTTGCCTTAGCAAAAACAAGATCGCACCTGGTCGCACCCACATCTTGCAGGCCTGCAACATGTGGGTGCGACCAGGTGCGATCTTGTTTTTGCAAGGAAAAACGACACCATGGACTGCGCCGCATGCTCCAGAGGTACTGAAAAACACATCAACCCAGCAGCGTCAGCAAAAGGCATGATTCTCGATTCAATGCGCAACTTTCCAGAACGATCTAGTCTCAGAAAAGTGAGTTCGGAAAATTCCCGAGCACACCCTGATTTAAGGAATGTGCCACCCGAGTATGGTTATAAGTATACCTGTACATATAACCTTACTTCTAACCCCTGAACCTCCAAGTCTGACCTGAAAGATCGTGCCATGAGCAATACAGTCATTCGGCGATCACTCCCTCTGCTAATGCTATACCCAGAGGCCCCTAAGTAGTTCCTTTTTTATGGTTTATATTGAGAATCCTACAAGGTAATCCCAAAAAGGAACTACATAGGGGCCTATGGGTAGGTTTAACCAGTTCTGTATTAAGGATCCTAAAAGGTAACCCTAAAAAGGAACTACAATGGAGACTATAGGTAGATACCCTCCTTTTGCCAAGCAAAACCGCAGGTCCGGTTCAGCCTTTTGCAGCCAAGCAATGACACGGCGAGCCTGCGCAATATCCAGGTGCCCTTCTTGACGCTTGGCTGCCATCGAAAATTTTCCCTCCAAGAGCATGATGCATGGCGTAGCGCATCGCGATTGTAATGATCACCGACGTCCACGCATGCTTACCCGAGCCCAAACCCCCAAACTTATAGACCCTGCACGAAGTACTTCCAGAAACCTTTTCTTGACAGCGTCGGCCCTCCAGTTTATGTGCCAGGAGGAACTCATCGGTCGTAGTTTTGGAGCGCAGGCTTTACAGCAACCATGAAGCCCCCTGAGGCTGTAAACTTCACCATACCCTATAACCCTAAAACCCTAAACCCTAAAGCCCTAAAGCCTTAAAACCTTAGAGCCCTAAAGCCCTAGAGCCCTATATCCCATATCCCTAAAGCAAAGCCCTGAAGAGCCTCCTCCGTCCTTCCCGAGCATTCCAGCTAACAGCCTCGGTAGTCACAGAAGATGCGAAGATTCGAGCCAGGCCAGGTCTAGGGTGTCGGGTGCAGGAATCGTATAGAATTTCTCCATCTTAAGGATTATGGTCCTGGTTTTCAAACCTTGACGGCAGGGATGTCGCAGTGCATGCGCTAGCCCTAAGCCCCGGGCCCTTTCGGCCCTAAGCCTTAAACCCCTCTAGCCTTCCAAGACCGAAACTCCGTAAACCTTCCAGCCGAAGCCTGTGGTTTTAGCCCTGCCGATAGGCCTTCAAAGTAGTTCCTTTTTGTGGTTTATATTTAGAATCCTTTAAGATAATCTCAAAAAGGGAGCTACTTAGTGGCCTATGGGAGAAGCCTACATCCGACCTTAGGCGCACCGCCCTCTGCTGGGCTGAGACAAACCTGGTTCCCGCGATCACGGCATCGCCGGCCTTCGGCAGGGCGCCACAGCAGCCGGGATCGTGAAAAAAGCAGAGAGCTCTATCCCACAGGGTCCAAGTAACAGTATAGTATATACTTTTGGGGCCCAAACGCCTACTAAGGACCTACTATAATGGTACTTGGACCCTTTGGGTATGATATGGGATCTTACGTTCATTCATGACATGTCTAGGACCTACCCTGTCTTTTCTTGCCTTGCCCTACTCTGCTCTCGCTTCCCTGCCGACCTACCTCCTGCCTCCCTCCTACTTAAAGACTGGCGTACTTATCTACCTGCCTACTTATCTACCTACCTGCATACCTACCTACCTATCTACCTACTTATATATCTATGTTTGTATCGAGCCATCTGTCAGTTTATTTGTCTGCCAAGCTGCATGCCTGCCTGAATGCCTGCTGCCTGCCTACCAACCCACCTGTTCATCTGTATCTCTCTCTTGCTCTCTCTCTCTCTCTCTCTATCCCACTCTCTCTCTATCAGTCGGATCTAGCTGCGTATCTTTCCAACGATGGATCTATGTATCTGTCTGTCTGTCTGTCTATCTATCTATCTGCCTATCTATTCATCTATCTATCTATCTATCTATCTAGCTATCTAGCTATCTATCTATCTATCTATCTATCTATCTATCCACCTCTCTATCCTTCTGTGTACCAGCTATGCACCTGTCCATAGCTTCTTTTCTGTTTCTCTATCTATCGATCTCCCTATCTATCTCTGTCTATCGCCATCTATCGCTCTAACATTACAAGATTTAACTGACTATCTATATAGATAGCTAACTTTCTGTCTAGATCTACCCACTCGCTAGCTGGCTATCTGCACTCTCGTCATACCTGTCTGTGTAAGTCCTTGGTCGGTCGTTCTTTCACTTCTGCGTTTACTGCTCAGACCGCGTATGTGCAGATAGATAGACCTTTCGACAGACAGACAGACAGACAGGCAGAAAGACCGACCGACGGACGGACGGACAGACAAACAGACAAACAGCCACACAGACGAGACACACGAGATAACAGACCGACATCTAGCTAGCCAGCTAGCTAGCTAACCAGATACATAGGTCGATAGCTGGCAAGTAGGGAGGTTGAAAGGTCGGGTAGGGAGCAGGCAGGCAGGCAGGCAGGCAGGCAGGCAGGCAGGAAGGCAGGCAGGCAGGCAGGAAGGCAGGCAGGCAGGCAGGCAGGTAGGCAGGTAGGCAGGTAGGTAGGTAGGTAGGTAGGTAGCAGCGTAG